>DWPT01003058.1:0-15076 GCA_018251895.1 Agathymus mariae mariae | reverse complement strand
AAATAGTACAAAAAGTAATAGCCATTCTATTATCCCGTCTTGACTATTCAATATTTCTATGTTTGGTTTTCTTTAAGCTAAATCAAAGATTGTGATGGCATTATTTCCATTTTATGGAAGGTTTATAAGAACAACAAAGTACATTAATAAAATATTAAATTTACAAATCAAAGTGCGTTGTAATGATATAGTTTTATAGATTGTTAATTAAAGCCAAATAGAGCTAGGTAAAGTTTCAGTTTCCTTTGTCGGACAGAAACTTTAGAAGGAGGATATTTGATATTTGAAAATGGTATAGTCGTAATTGTATACGATAATATTCTAACAATAACAAATTTGTGACAGTTAAATTATTTTAGCAACCTGATGACTAAAATAACGATCACTTACAGGCAGCCAAAACTTAAGACATCACTATGTATGTAACCTATGTATATCGTCTTTGTATATTGTGTTCATTGTAATTATGAAGATGATTTATGTAGATATTTCTATTCCAAAGTACTTGCCGTGTCTCAATAGGAATTTGCTTTAAAATTGCAATCATATCTGTTGTTGGTAAGGATCAAGTATTATGACTCAATCTTGTTTGACGGCGTTTAGAAACAGTATACTATATGTAACCTCAATACAATTACTGTAAACAGTAATCATTAAAATTGGAAAATTATACAGAAAAATTTGTGCCAACATCGGTAGTGTTATAAAATGTCATTTATAAGTATTTTGACTTCATTTCACCTAAATGGCAACATGACCGCAAAAGTAAACCATTTACTTAGTTCGATCGATCTTGTTTCTCAATGTCTGCAAAAAGTCATCTGTGGTAACGATCAAATTCTGTCTGACGAAAACTAGTACCTACTGAAGTTACATAAACAGATATAAAATTTGACAATGAAATTTTGTTGATATTTATTTAGAGTTCAGCAACCGCGAGGCAACTATCTGTTCAAGTGGAACATTGGGGTTAATATTGTGAGTAACTTTGTTGATTTACCTCCTACAGTTCATTGAGTAAGATTTAGTTACAAAGACGTCCCACGGCGTTAGCGAATTTCAAGACAATTAAATTTACCACGACACAAAATCGTTTATATTTGAAACACTATCGAAATTTAACCATCATTTACCTAGATTACGTGATAATTTGGAAACATTTTATAAATATAATTAACATGTGTTTAATATTAAAATTAGATTAAGTAAAATAAATTTGCACCAAATTTTGGAATATGGGATATTAACACAGTAGAGAGAGTAATTAAATAAAATCATTTTTTTTTCTGAAACAAAAGAAGATTTATGTAGCCATTTCCGTCACATAACATTTGGAATATTTCTGTGTTCACGAATCGATAAAAAATAGAGTGTACGCTGTAAGTAAATATTTTAAATATAAAAAATACAACAAAATAAATGAAACAGTAAACATATATTAACTTTCATGTTTAGTAACCAGGATTTCATAAATAAATGAACACCTCGTTAATCGCTGATGAGCATGCGTTGTTGTAATACGGTGTGTTGTGACGAAGGGCAGAGCGAGTGAGAGAATATCAAAAGTAGATCAGCAAGCTGCAGTCATGTGACTATGAAGGTCGTATATCTAGCGGGGATGCGCGAGCCTCTCTCTCACTCAATTCACACTTGTAACATTTGATTTGCAAACTTCATTTACTATCAGAATCGTATGCGAGAGTAGCGTTACATTTTTAGTTACTAACGACCACAATTTCATATTTTATTACTTACTTTTCAGTATTTATTGGATATTCTCCAAGTATTATATTTTAAGTATAAAACCATACTGTTGTATCACGAGCTGAACTTTTTATTTCTTCCGTTATTGTGAAGGTGTACAGTTAACAGTATCCTATCTATCAATCGCCAAATTCGTGTTTGAAGAATTTATTAATTTAATAGGTTTTTAACAACAATGTAGAAAGCGAAAGAAAACGGAAGGCGGAGGATACAAAAAACAACAAATTTTCTTAAGTTCTCAATCTTTGTACTTTTATTTGCTGTACCAAAGACACAGTAAATGACGTGGACATTATATTTAATCTGTAAAAGTACGAGCTTTACAACGTAATACTTAAAGATTAGACCGGATCGTTAGAATTAGAAAATTTTGGTAAAACAGTTTCGATGATACTGAGAAGATTAAAATAATATTAAAAAAACAAACATTAAAAAATATTCACGCACTACTAAGCGCAAAAACTATTATTTAGTTTTGGGTAATTTGATTTTTTTTTCTCCTTCGGTGATTAGAATGATTAGTGAATACTGTATTTTATAGTAGCCGAAAGTTGGGTGTATTCCAAAGAATACTTTTAGGAAGATTTCTCCTATTTAAACTTCTGTAACTTTAAGCATCTTCTATAAAATATCGCACATATTAATCATCAATTTATTCATCGGCGGAAAAAAATATCTATTTACCAATGGCTATTTTTTATTTTAATTTCTTAGTGATACAGTTATTACTATAGACTAAATAACTTTATAAGTTTATAACTTTAATATTACTGATTTTAAAACTTTTTTTAAGGTGTTTTATGGATTATTTGTGAAGGGATAATTATATAGGAACATATCGCTCGTGAACCCTTTTAAATAAAAAATATCTGGGAGAAATCAGTGAAGTCAGAACTTGGATAAAACGTTAAAATTAATTAAAATTGGATTTAAGTTATCCGAAGCATTATTCTCTTACTTAGCAGGTATGCACCATTTAAAATAATCGCAGAAATATTAGTTCTACCTCTATCTATTACACCAAAAGATTAGTCTTAATCCCAAGATTTATTTCAATTGAAAGGATGAACAGCAACTAAGCGACAGTTACGGAATGAAAAAGTAGAACGACAAACTATTTACACTATCGTAGTTAATTTTATGAGTTTCGAAATGCCAGCTTAATTACACTTCGTAACAAGGGTTAATTGGACTCTAATAAGGTGTTATATACGTTAAACACATGTTTACAAAGTACCCTAAATTACAATGAACCGTTTTTTGTATTTTTTACTTATATTTTTATAAGTATTCAATTATTGTATTCTTTGAAGAAATTAACTATAATTCAAGCGAGCTTTAAACTAGCTAACAAACATCAACTTAAATATTATGAGTATAATAACATCACAGATTTCGGTTGTCATGAAAATCGAATTTAATTACCAAATGTGTATATTCGTAATCTCATACAGTGTATAAAATAATATTCTTTAATTGATGATCCATGTTCATCGTTGCTAACTGAGTTGATTATGTATTTATTGAGATTACGAATCAATTATGTGTTTATTAAGATTATACGTGGAGCATAAATTGAATGATTTCACAACGACCGTCACGAGCTTGAAGCGAACTTTATGACTCTAATTAAATGGCAAGTGAATCATAGACCATCATATGTTGCATTAAAATCATAGAAAATTCGCAAGCATCAGTATATCATCGATCTAACCTTGTACTACTTGAGAGAAGCGTAAATCGTAACCTCTTATTATGCATCATACGAGTAATGAATTCATTTATAATATAAACAAATAAATGTAAAAAATAGAAAAACTACCAAAATATATAAGACACAGCAAGTATTGTATCTCCAAAATACCGTATGATATCTAACTGATTTAGCGATAAGTATTTCTGATATGTCTTTTCGTGATTAATTATTTTAATCAAAACATTAATATCTGGTTTGTCTATGCGGTACTGATACTATCACAACACACACTAAAGCTACCTTGAAGCATTTTACTTCAGGTTATGTGTTTCGATTTGAACGGGTTATATTAGGAGATTAGGTAAGGTTACGTTAGGTTACGACGTCGTGTTTATCGGCCTCCAAGAGACGCACGCGGTGTTCTCGTGTGCCCCTTTAAAGCGGGCAGGATGGAGAAACTCCATCTCCATCGTATCACAAAGGGTCCTGACGCTGTCGAGGCCCTGGCAGAATGCGAAAGCGTGCCCGTAGCTCGACATTCAGTGTTGAAAGGAAAACAGTGGGTTTTAAACCGGTAGGATTTCGGCTTAATCTTCTGTCGCCCCCGCATCAGAATGGTATCCACGACGGATTTCCCCACGGAAAAAAAAGTTTAGATCACGTCGCCTAGTATTTTAGTTATAATAGGGGATAGAGTATTCTGTTTTCTTTCTCAGGAGCAACATATATATGTGGTAGATTTAAAAGTAAGTACAATTCAATTGAAGGTTCGATTTACGATATATATCTCCGTGTCCGTTGAAGTGGTCATGTACTAGTGTCTTCAAGTCCATTCATTTTAGCGGCCACTAGAATCCCACAGGCTGTAGTGAAATCATTGATAAATTCTATATTAAAATATATTGCTAGGATAGCTTGTATAATGTATAACATGTTTATATTTGATCAATGACCGTTTAAGGTATTTTATTCTTATAATATTTAGGTATTATGGTTTAGCTGGTAGCAAGTTTTAAGTATGTTATGCACATATGTAGTAGTGGGCGCGCCTGCCAGGCGGATTTGGTGCACATTACACAAGTTTAGGTCACGAGCGGCGCACTCGCGGGGCTCAACCGCCTCACAACTCACAAGGCTGCAATAACAAGTTTGATTAATTGACCGACATAGCATTGCAGCTATCCACTTATTATACTGACTACCGTAGATTGATGATGCTGCCGTAAAAATAGCAATGGTGTTGTTGGAATGCTCTGAACGCAGATAGTGTGAACGTGTTACATATTTAGCTGTTACCTAGAAAGGTTCTATAGGCGAGAGCAAGCTAGAAAATTCAGACTAGCCCGTCTAAGTGGTAATCGTCCATTTCAAATTAAATCATAAAATTTTATGTAACTTACTTATCCATGTACACTATTTCCCATGTTAATGAGTTACCAGTGGGTATTCTCTAATTGCCAACACTTAGTTTAACTTCAGATAATATTATGAACTAAATATATGCAATAAATCTTTAATGTTTACTAGTCGCAAAAGCTTGAGTTTGACTGGGTAATATTTACTTACGCTATTACATTGATTTATTTTACAAAGCATGGCTTAGACCTTAATTAAATATACCATTTGCGCATATATGCATGATGTCAGTATAAATTAGTAATATTAAAATAGGATAAGGATTGCCAAACGGCAGATTGATTTTATAACTACTTTGAGTAAAGTCGAAAAAACGTCAGAATTGTTGCTGTCAAAAAATATGAAGCTGATATAACTTTGTTGTTAATGAATGAATCACGTCCAGCACAGTAAGAATGAACAGTTTGATGCTTAGAATGTAAGGAGTTCCGTCCATTCTCGAGTCCAAACCAAACTCTCCTGCTTGTGGTGCACCTTCTAAACTAAGGATGAGGTTATGACAGTTCCACCTGTTTGATATCACTGGCCATTATATCACCTAGTTCAATACTGTCTGTCCTCGTGCACGTTGGTATGGCTGTATATCAGTCTGGCAGCCAGTCGCCGATTTCCTTCTAAAATCGTCCGTGAAACGTTTTTAAATATTTCAGTTGCAGTGTCCACTTCAGTAACCAATGGATTCCTGCTTTCATCTTGACCATCAACGTGTCATACCTTAAGTTATATGGCGGTGACCACTTAAGATATAGTGCATTATTATTTGTTTGATGAGTTTACTACACTCAAAGGCGTAGAAGATGTCAATTATGTTCCCAGTGGCCAATGACATACAATTGACATACAAGTTAATACGATTACACTTTTTACAGTAACGCATACCTGCGCATTGAAACATTGGAGCTTGCATCTTTGAAATACTATGCAACACCTCTCAAAAGTATTATAAATGACTAGACAAATTACCACTGCTCTAAGTAACATTCCGAGTGTCAACTTAGAATATGTTAGTAGTACTTAGCTCCGTAACTCAACACATAATTTAGCAACGTCAATGAATCATGAATATTCCGCTCATTTTTAGTTTGAGTAATATGTTTTGTTTGTTATCACTTGATCAAACAACGGTAAAATGTGACACCTCCATATTAAAATCATTTCTTTGATAAAATTGTTTAAATTTGAATCCATCCACTAATTTATTGTTTCTTTTCATTTGAAATTAAGTAAATAATTTACAACGTAAAAAAATTACATTTGACTGTAGTACAAAGTCAAACTGAAAAAATGGACGAAATGTTTGATAGACAGCAGTTTATTTCCACTGTATTCGTTGTCAGATTCGTTTTGTGAGTAAAAAAAATTCTGTAAGTACATAATGATTATTTATTTTTAAATTTCATAATTTCATTAGACGTACAATATATAAAAATTGTTTATTTATTTTTTCATAAATTTTGAACTAAAGTTATTAATTTAACGTTGTTTTTCTCATTGAAATATGTCTTTTTCATCCATCCATCCATAAGACCATTTTCATCCGTGCACTCCAGAAACTGTTAGAAATTAGGTTGGATGTAGACTCAGAAGACTGCAATGAAATTTTTACGCCTTCTCCGCTTGATACAATTTCTGAACTACGAGTACGTGAGGATGACATTATCGACCGCAGACATTTTGAGGGTAGTTTGCAAAATGTAGTGATTAATATTTTGGGAGAGTTGAGTGTACCTGACGCTAATAATGATGTTGATATATATGTTAATATTATATCAGATAACGTAAGTATAAGAGCAGTTCCCAGCACTGCCGAGCTTTTATCATTGAATTTACCGATTTTTTGTAAATAAAGAACATGTCAAGACTGGAAAAAGTTGAAAAAATCATCAATTACCAAAATCACATCAAAATTTTACTCACAAATGTCATACTCGCATAATAAGACAAAAAAGTGACTGTCCGTACAACGGGTTATAAAAAGGACTGTGCAAAAATGTTGAAAATTAAGACGAATAGATATCTAATAATAAAAATGTTTGAGATGTAATTAGTTTGTTTCATTCATATTTTTATTTTTCTTTAACACAATAGTTATATATTTGCCACTTGTAAAAATTATAATTACTGTTACCAGACAATGGTCATATTATAGTCACCTTAAAAAACCTTATTATTTTATTTTATTTATATTTTATATTTATGGTTTTATTTATTTTTTAATTTTACTTCACATTTCATTTTGATGACATACATATATTAACCAGAAAATAGCGAAAACACCTTAATCAATATTCCATTAACTCGCATCCGATTAAGGGTTATAGTGAAATTTTTACAATTGTTTTAATTTCGCAGCCGAGCCATTTCATGGTAAGAGATCAACTTGCCATTAGACTGCTATTACATGGCAACCTAAAAATAGAAAAACCTTTCATTGTCATGTCGATATTTAGCCAAGCAGGTAAGGAACGATACAACTTTGCCAATACGATTGCGTTGAATCTGGGTGGTACATATCCTAGCTATTGATTTTTAAGAAGACAGACTATTCTCTCGCCCGTTGGTCAGCAAGGTGTATATAAGTATTATAACTTCATCTTGGACTCAAGGACTTAGATATTATTCAATCCAATTAATGTGACAAGGAGTGAGTCAATGAGTGCGGGAGAACTGAAGTGTAGAATGTATAACAAACACCTGGCAGTATCAATTGTTATTGTTGTGCGGTTTTACAAATAGGTCACCAAATGCAAACACGTGCGTCACTTAACTTGCGATATTAATAGCGTTATGTAATGATACTGTTACTAAAATAGCACTAAACTGTTTATTTGAAACGAGTGTATTCGTTAAGCTGAAATTTAAAAAAAAAACCCTACTTAGGTTTGTCATTAACGTACAACAGGGCTTGTTTTAATCATTACATTTCTTTTGAAATATATTCATATTTTGAACTGGTATTTTTATAGCCTGAAGGATAGACGGACTACAAGTGTTCACCGTCGCCGATTTTTCTTCCGATCGTTCTTCTTTAAAGAACTCCATATGATAACGCTTCTAGAACGCCTCAAAACTTTAAAGCTATATTTAACATGTGCGCCTGAAAAAAGATCGTGTGGACGATTGCCAAGCATCCAATGCAGTTGATGTTGATGGAGCTTCATTCTTCGGTCAGTGGTGCGATGATGGAAGAGAGACGAGAGCACTAAGTCGAACACTCACCGTCGTAATATTGATAGAACAAACAAAGGGTACCTATTACCTTTCTAAGGCTTAAAGGTTCCAGTTTCTCGATGTTTCTTAGTCGTTGGCGACTCGGAGTTCGCATTATTGTACTGCGTCAAATACTGACTGTCGATGCCTTCCCATTGCTTTCTTGGGCCAGAACCCAATGGTGTGTGAGGTAAATTGCAAGCTATTATTATTTTTATTACAAGTATGTACGTATACTTTTTAAATGTTGTATAAAATTTTGTGTTATCTTGTGGTTTTTCTTTTTAATAATTATAATATTAGGTTTGTAATAGAACTGAAGTGGTAAAACCCGTTCGGAGTGAGACTGAATGAGTGAAAGTCACAAATATCCCGAAACAATTACGAAAGAGACAAAAGAACGAAGACAAGTAAGTATTAGTAAACGCGATCCAATGTTAGCCGAATTTTGTACTCTTTTATAGTTCCAGTAATTTATGTTGGCTTAAATAGTTTCTTATTTTTTTAGAGATATTAAATAATTATGACAACGAATTTTAAAACATTGGTTTCGAGAAGAACATTTTACTACATATTTCTTCTAAGTTGGACAAGAAGCTACATAAACATATGGTGACGTACTGTACATCTGAGAGTAAAATATTTTGATTATGTAAATAAACGCTTTGTCAAATACAAAAATAAAATTTTCGACTCCGTAAATTTCTAAGAATTTATAATAATTATTTCAAAGAATGAAATTGGTTATTGATTGTGGTATAGAGGTTGTACCAATTACGAATACCTTATAAACGGCAAAATAATTACGCCTCTATAGATTATGAAAAAGCAGTCCATAGAATAAGCATTTACAATATGGAATTCATGTTTTACCTAAGTAGCTAAATGCAATTATATCTCATATGGTAAGGACTTCATAATGCAGTAGATCTAAATATTAAAAAATTGAATTCAATAACACTTTTTATGTCTTTGCAATTAAGTGATAAATATTTACTCTAACCAGGGTACAGTATTGGCGAAGTGTGACAACACTTAATGTAACATTTGATGGTAATTACGTGGCTGTAATTCAAACTCCGGAAGAAAAAAATGTTTTTCCTATTAATAACTTCAAAAGAATTTTAGTCTATATATTACAATGAAACAATTTTTTTTCCATTTAGGATCATAGGTTTCGATTTTAATTGTTAGTGACAGTACCTGAAGAGAGAAGAGTTTCCGGACTGGGTCAGACTTTCATGTGGCAGATAAATGTTTCTTTTTGGGTAAAGGGTAATTGTGATGCACTTGTGTGGTAACTGCAGGCCACCCGCAACACGGGAAATCCTAGTGCGGGGATTGTGTGAATGTTTATTTTTTATTTATTAATAGACGCGTGGAGGATTGAGGATATTATGCGAATTTAATAATAAAAATCTATGAATAAATTTTTTATTGTTATTTTCACAAAAAACCTATATTACATTTATATAAAGTTATTGCTGTAGTCCAATAGAATCTAATGTTGTCAATCTAAACACCGAGACGAGCCAGCAAATATGAATATTTAGCACAATTCTCTTTTTTTAATATTACACGATTCCTGCTGAAACAAAAAAAAGTGTGAAAAATTGTTATTATCAAATTATCGACTGCTCGTAAATTCGGTATGCTATAGTAAAGTCAATGAATACTCGTATCAAACGATTTGTCCAGCGACATTTGAAATCGTAAAAAATCTATTTACCAAAATGTTTCCGAGGTAAATCTACTTTTCATGAGACTAGTCATTTCTATATATTTGTAAAAAGTGGAGAAATTCTTGAATGAATATATTTGAATTTCTATTTTTAAGTAATCATATTTTTAAAATAAACTAATTAACTAAGTAACTGGCCAGTGTTTTATACCTACATAAAATCTGTTTCATTAATTTATTTTTAGGAACGTGGTATTAAGGAGCGATTTACGAGAATCGTGTATTTAGCTGGTCGTATTGCCCAAGAATGTATATCGCGCTTCGCTTATTGATTTCCAACATTAGGGTGCTATGTATACTATTATTTGTACTGCCGTATTACATAAGTCTTACATAGTTAGGATACACCCGTGTTTGTATTTTTTACATTTATCCATAATTTTTATCGCATAACCATTTTAAAATAAACTGCCTGAATTTTGTCTGCACAACTATCTGACAGCAATAATCCCCGCAACTCCGACATGTTCGCTTTTAAACTATATCGAACGGTGGCGTCATCTATGTTGTTCGAAAAATGATGGCACTGTAAATCATTCAGTCATCAAACCGCCAATCATCTATTGTTTACCGAATTTGTTTATTTAAAATTCTAAACTTAGATTAGCGTCTGTAACCCAAAATAATCCTCTATATTTACCTTTTTATATTTATCGCCTTAATTTATTTTAAGACGCTAACAATATCTATACGTTGCAGAATTATATATAATGAAGTTGAGGGTTCCGTATTATAACGTCCTAATGAACTTGCGTGCCAAGTGAAGGGTCCCGTCCAAATTCTCGAGTAGATAAATTTATGTAATTATAATGACTGAATGATTTTTAATGCATTAAGCAAGGTCATCTTATGGTAAGTGATAACCGCCGCCCATCGACATAGTACGTAATACTATCTATGGCCGAGACGATATGATGTCACAATACTGTGGGGACACCGATTAGGAAAGTTTTTTAACGGCTCTTGCTTATTCTAATGCTTTAATTGTGCGTGAATCATGCATGCCTGGCTGGTATCGACAACCCTTCTATATTCACTCTATATATCGTAATGTGCTTAAGTTATTTTTTCCAAGTTCTTGACCCATCCATGTCGTTAGTGAAGTTAATATGGGACCCGTTCAAATGATTCTTCTGAAACTCTTAAAGGACAGAAATGTCACAGTAACTTGAAACAAATTATTGGTTTACATTTGTCTTTAAAGGCAAAATACGCACTCACGTGGCTGGACGTTACATAGAGAATCTCTCTTTATGATTAAAGATATGGATATTTAAGATACAAGAATCTATTTGAATGTTACTAAAACCCACATAAAAACGTAATGCGGTATTATTAATATCGACTTTGTGTCATATAATTTAGATATATAGAGAAGCGACTTGAAGCTTCATGTACTTTATACATATAATTGAACCAGTTGAGCGAAATTTTTATGTGTATCTCGGTCGGCAGGCGCAGCGCGCGGCGTGCTGCGCTGGCGACATATCCGCTCAGTCTCGAACGTCCATGAAATAGCCAAACTAGTACAAATATTTAAAATCACCTCATTTTATCGTTACTACTTCTCGGTACTTTATTATATCTCAGTTGCCTATATTTTATACTTTGTTTTGTACATATGTCCAGTAACGCATGCTGTATGCTCTAGTTACGTTAATGCGAATCTACTTCATAATATCTCATTAAATTTACTGCTTACGTTATACTAACATAATACAATAATAAGGTTGAAGCAAAAAGTATAACGCGCAAGGTAAGCTCAGATTTACTATTACAATAGTGTAATTTATTGTTGCTGCAAATGTAGCCTTTTCTAACATTTTCAAAAGCAGATACCCGTTCATTCAATGACAACTAGCGGGTAAGACATATTTACTGGTTTGTCACTATCTGAACTCATCGGTCAAGAGAGATAGGCTTAAACCACCACGGGAGCTTCTACATTCCATCATGGGTTTGAGTGTAACCGCACAAGAAAGTCTCTTAATGGCAACGCACGCCACACACAAAAAAGAAAACAATTGAAAGTCCCTAGCGGTTACAGAAGGAGTGCCACAGAATGAAGTATTTTTGGACTGACAAGAATGGGCGTGAAGTTGGTAAAGAAAAACTATCTTGAATCGTGTTGACATTAGACCTATACAAAAACTGTTTCGAGGACTATTTTTAGCAAGTCCCGGAATTACTTATTTTCTATATAAAGATGTATAAGGTCCTTTTTACATTTACTGATATGTAACCTACATATCCTACATAGCCGTATTATAGAAGGATTCGATTTTTATTATCTATTGGTATTTTTAAAGGGTTCGGTTCAAGCGTCCCGCTGAGGTGACCCGTATATAAGATGAACCTATTCGTTTGTACCGACAAGCTAAACTTAAAGTTTTTACAGTGACTTTTATAGTCTATTTTATAGTCACTCGATGAAATAGAACTTGTTTCTTCAACGACAATCTTATATGCTCTTTGAGAATTTCAACCTTTTAATTTTCAGGAGTAATAAGTGGAATTCAAAAGTATTGCCCATAAAAAATTGCTGTGAGTAAGAAATTCTTTAGCGTAAAATCGCCATTCAAAATTACTTACGAAAATTCCATCAATAGATCTGGAGCCGTAAATAGACAAAACCACGATTCGGACCAAAGAATCTCATGATTCAATACTGTAAATCGATTCGATTGTAAAACAGTTCGAGTTGAATGATCTTTATGTACGTGTCCTACTATTTGGTATTATCGATAAACAATAAAAAGATACCAATATAACTTATTTATAAAAGCAACAATATACAGGATTGAAAAATTATTTCATTTTCTTTGTCGGTAACGTGCCAGGTGATCTTTCTGCTCGTTTGTTCGCCATTTACTAATTAACTAAATAATATATTTTTTAACTAATTAATCTAGGTAAATATTAAAAAAATGTCTCAAGCGTTGTGTTGTTAGTTACGTCGTGAAAATAGAAAGTATCAGAGAAATAAAAATATAATTTTTGCCGAATACCTACCTACATATTGCCTAAGTATAGAGACATCAAACGTGAATTAAAGGATATTTTATTGGCATGATTTTAAATCAAAATTATCTCAATACTGGACTCCAGTCTCCTTATCCTACGTTGATCCATGGGGTTAGTAGACTTCAGAAACCTTTCACAATACCTACCTACCATACCTACTTTGAGAGAGGAAGTTTTTATCACGTTTTCCATCACCAAAGTAAGTAGTACTATACAAGTGTGCACATAACTGAAGAACTACAAAATCCGGACCTCTGGACGCTTCAGCCACTGGGCTATCACGGTTCCCAGCTTCGGCATACCCGTAGTTAATTATAAATCGTGTCGTACACGTGCTCGCAGTTAGACAAATGCCTTATTCCAACATCTCTCAGTTTCACAAGAACGGTAACTTCGCAAACAAGTCATTGTATTATCTGTTGTATGGATGTATTTTATCATCGTCATTGTTGACTTCGTAAATACGACTATATTTTCAGCTTAGAACCACTAGTTAATATAAACGAAGCTATTGTAAATACAATTTATTTTTTATTTTATTGTAAATACAATATATTGTGCTTACAACAGTTTCATATTATATTTTCCTTCTCCATCCCCCGAACTACTGGATCTCTTATCTTTCGTTCTAATTTTAATTTCTATTGATTATTATACGTCGTCGAAATAGGTGATCTAAAATGTGTAATACCGAAAGGAGTTAGCGAAAAGAAACGGTACTATGCGGATATGGAAAGATAAAGATATTGCTTTCAGTTTTAAGTTGAAAAATGAACCATTAGATTTATTTATTATTATCCGCTTTTGTCGATTTAAATGTAGAAGTACAATGTACAATTAAAAGCTACAAAGCAATGAGGCGTTAAACACATTAATCTATTCGTGATCCGCTCTCGTTAAGTTTCAAGAAATAATCGTTACAAATTGTACCTGCGTCAAAATATTGTTATTCGTTTTTGTCAGGCGCTGCCCTTTTAACCCATGTTTGTTTTTGGAGAAAAAAAAAAAAAAAACATATTTAATGTAATAATTCAAAAGAGTATCTAAAATATTTTATAATATTCGCTCCTCATTCTCTACAACAAGTTTTAAACCTTATCAATGCACAAATATCCTTGATAATTTTCACGTGTTACCCTCTGATGATATTCCAAAGAAATATATTTTGGTTTTTATTCAAACAGCAAAGCCTAGACAAATTAAAATTGTCAAAAAATAACTACTACTATGCAGATGCAAACCAGTTACTTTCCGCAACAGATAGGTTGTCTCTTGTTCATGTAACCGTATTTGTTAATATACTGCATATTTTGAAATATTCGATAACATTTACCTAAAGTTTCTTCTAGATAGGGGTATTGGTCATAACTTTCTCTTAAATATCATTACAAGAATTTAACTGGTTGTAATGTACCTCGTATAGCGTATAGCTACATGACATTCTTTATGACTAGAGTTGGTGTTGTACATTTCGCCATAGAAATGAAAGGCAATATTTTTATTGAATTATTTTATTATAAGTAAAAAAACTTTTAGGAACAATCAATGTATATTTGGTACTAAACAAATTATTAATCAAAATGATACCCATCAAAATATTTTAACTGAAGATGTACACAATACTAGTAAAGTTTTACTTTGACATTCTTGTGCACTCAACAGACAGTACTTGTGCCGAAGTACATACTTAGAAAGTGTCCTAAAAATGTTTCAGTCGCAAATTCTTAACGTAACGTATTCTCGTAAAGTACGTGACACGCATTATAGTTTCCTTATCTCACTAGTCGAACTCGCAGCGAGTACGCGATGGAAGTGTACTCAAGTTGTATGATTAATTTAACTATGATAAGCGAAGTTAGTTGTGAGTTTGACGTGTGAGATTACAGAATTAGCGAGCTGGATGGTTGCAGAAATACTGCCAATTGGTCGGTAAAAATAACATTCAGTAAACGTGTACTTGGCGTGACTAACAACAAAAAGTGAGCTGTATTTTGAGCAGAACAGAGCTGATAACTATAAATTAAAAATTAATGTTGATTGAAATATACTCAATATCGGAATTATTTGTATTATACTTAAAACTATAAGACCTTTTAAAAAGTTGTTACATTCTAAATATATATTACACATATATATAATAATTTATAAAACTTTTATCACTCAACAATGTGATTAAAGAACTGTATAAAAAATAATGAAAAAAGAAAAAAAATAAAGTGGCAAAC
>DWPT01003057.1:0-15076 GCA_018251895.1 Agathymus mariae mariae | reverse complement strand
CCCCACACTACCCCGTTGTCTCCCCGGACGACGGGGTGTGCGGTCAGGTACATTTTTTCCCGCCAAACCAAAAAAAAGGTATAGCTTACCTAAACATGAAGACGGGAAAATGATGTGGTCAGCTTCTCACAGTCATACTGGAAATCTAATGCGTGGTGCGAACATGTCCTTTAGTAATTATTTACTACCATGGACTAAAAACGTGATCTGTGCGAATTAGTGGAAGTATTATATCCACAACTGTATGCAGTAGTAGTAGTCGTTACATGTTCACTATGTATTGTAACAATTTTCAGTAGTAACAGTACTAGTAACCAAATAAAAGATATTTTTGTTCTAAATAAGTCTAACTTAAAAAAAATATTTAGCTCTCCAGCCGTTAAGCAGATAGCAGCTCGCGTTAAACTTTTTCCTTATAACCATAATGGTTACGGTATAACCGCGAACCATACAACTGAGCGTGAGCATCATGAGCCAAGAGTTCCGGGTGCGATATCCGGCCTAGAATATATTAACGTGACTGATAAATGTTTGCTCTGGTGGCTTAATATATCTTGATTGAATATTTTCGTACCGTCTGCATCCAGACCTTATCGCGGAACAACAAGGCAATATTTTTATCATGTGAATGTATATGCGATCATTGACACGCCATTTATTTCGACTGCCTGTCAATAGAAGGGGTTCCTTGTAGCATGTTAACTACAAGTACCACGTACCTTAACCTGTTACTACACTAACTATAGTATTCCCGCAGGTCGATGTGCTCGGACCTGGTGTACGTGATCCTGTTCCCGCAGCTGCTGATGGTGGTGCATTTCAAGAAGCACTGCAACACGTACGGTTCGCTCGCGGCGTACATAGTGGCGCTGCTGGTGCGGCTGTCGGGCGGTGAGAAGCTGCTGGGGCTGCCCGCACTCATCCACTACCCAGGCTGGGACGCTGAGAACGAAGTGCAGCTGTTCCCATTCCGGACTATGGCCATGGTCCTCTCGCTGTTCACCCTTGCGTTCATATCGTGGCTCTCCGTGTGAGTAGCTGTATGAATTTTATTAATAGCTCTCAAAAATGTTCGTGTTGTTATTTTATCGGTTGTATATGTTTGTACACATGCTGTTGTTGTTGATATGTTGAGATATAAACAAAATAGTCGACTTAAAGTTGTGTTGATATGCCATCGCACGCACCCTCCACACAAATCGTCACTAATGGACGATTTCAGCGGTAGTTTCCCGTTTAATACACAAAAAGAAAATACAGCCCAAAGTCCCTTTTATTTTTCAGAATTTCATAATATAAATCCCGTCAGGACACTTCGTTTGGGCTTTTTATCAAATGAAATTTATTTCCGCGTAAATATGGATGGGTAATTCCCGATCGGGCTCTTTTCTGTGATTTATTAATTCCTCGGTCGTTTATTAAACCTGTACTAGAGGTGTTATGGGACGATGTAATAAATAACGATAGAAAGGTATGTTGCTGGCATTACTTACGCACGCTGATTGGTTGTCGGTCTGCGATTTTAATGTTAATGACAAGGACGCCTGGAAACACAGGTTCCGCACTGGTTTAAACTTTTGTTATTACTATGTTTCCTATGTGCCGTTTCTTCTCCTCAGTGTTAAAGCACCTTTCCAAAACGGTAGTAGAAGTAAAAAATTACGTGCATAAGTTTATTTGCTTTGTAAATCAGTACATGTCGTCATTGTTACCAATTAATGTACATCATCTCAATATTTGGCTAGAATAACAGATGCGAAGTGACGCAACGCGAGGGGAAGAAAATTAATTAGTCTCTCGATCATTTAATTAAAATTTGCTCGTCGTTGTACACCGTAACAACATAATGTAACGTGACTCAGCCGACGTAACATTGGGAAATCTGTTCTATCTCTGTCACGGCACTCGCGGTGCTTTGTAATGAAATTAGCTCCGGCAGGAGCCGGCCAGTGTCAGCGATGGACGGCTGGCTACGAAACCGTGCGGAATTGTTTGTCTGGGTACCGACTGGTTGTTCAGTGTCAGCCATGGATGTGTAAAATGATTCTCGAACGAGATTACGCTACGATTTGAAGACGGTCAATGATAAGTTGTGTGTCCCGGAAGACTGCAGGGTAGAAATTAGTTTTTATGTGCGATTTTGTTATGCGCCCGCGCAGGACTTGATAATAGAAACCTTTATACAACGGCGATGATTCTCATTTATCAAGAGTGTGTTGCGGTGTATTCCATGCGGTGTATTGAAACGTCGAGTCACTGATAGCGTTAACCTCTAACAAAATATTTACCATTCCAAAACTTAAGTGATACATATCTCTCTATATCCGTACTATACACGATTGTAGAGGTGAAAGAGATCTCACATCCTATGATTTTGTTATTCGCGGCGCTGCTTCCATTCCGATGCTCGTGAACAGTATACACTTAAAATTTGACGAGGAAAGTTTTAAAGTCTCCCTCTATACTTGTAATAAAATTGTACGAGGCCGAATCAAAGCATTAATTATTTTTCTTTAAGTGTATGTATGTAGGCTTCGTTATTGACACGAGCGTAGGGATCGATACTAATTTTTCCCGAATTTTCGTGTCTGGCTGTCTCTCAGTTCTCGTATCAGGTGGATGCTAGTAAAGAGAGTTAACGATGTACATATATTTGTAACTCATGTTATGGTCCACTTTGGGCACTTTTTATCCTGGGAAACTTGTAAATAACTTTGAATTGCTATACTCGTACCGGTATTACGATGTGTAAATAATGTTTTAGTCTCTCGATTCTCGGAGAAAAGTACATTAAGATTGTCGAAGAGAAGCCAGAATAAATTACGTCGTGGTGAAATATAAGTCCACAGCGGTAGCATTATCGTATATTTAGTTTTCAGAGAAAAAAGTAAATTGGAAGTTAGGGGTTAACGCGTGCTGAACGGTGCACTGTGAAGACACGGTGAACGGAAGAGCTCGTTGGTATCGCTAATGGTGTCATTATGTAAGCTCACGACCGTCTTGATTGCACATCACCATTCATATGTATAATGGATAAATAAACTGTACAGCGATGAGCGGTCCGGGGGGCTGTGTGTGTCAGTGAAGTGAGCGGTGAAGTTCACCTCGTCAGCTGTTTGTTTTACTTGATTTCTGGTACACTACAGTCCGGTTCACAAGAGCGTCTTGCAGTGTATATGTAGACTGTTCTATGAGCGATCAGAGGATTCCCCGTAGAGCTGTGGCATGGTGTTCTCCAAACCAGTGCACAAGGAGAGCACGTCAGTAGGCGGCAGTGACTACCTCTACTGAGAGACTTTGATCTGTTCTCTCGTATCAAATTCAAAACCATTTGCTCATATAGGTCTTCTGTAAATACACTTATGCACGTCATTTTTTGCTTCTACTACCGTTTCGGAAAGGTGCTTTAACATCGAGGAGAAGAAAGGTCAGAGGTTCAATGGGTACGTGTACTCTATGTCACTCATGTAGACATACTGACCAACATTCACAATAGTGCAATTATACAGTTTCCTTCTTTAAGTGATTATGCTATTGTGTGACGGAAGGCGTATATTACATCGCTTAAATTCATTTATTGTATGTAGAGCATATTTTTCACTGGAGGGAAATTATATTGACGTTCCTCATACTATGCTCTATGTCATTATGTAACGTTTGGAACGTATGGAAAATAATAAAGATAAACAAATTGCGGTTATTTGTAATTTTTTTTGAGTTAAAAAATTCCAGTAGATGATGACATTAGGGAGAGACTGTCGCAGTTTTACATCAGCTTTTTGGGTTGTTGTGGTTGTGGTGAGGGATGTTATGGACAAGAAATTTGGGAACTGGATATATGAATAATATTTTACCGGTTTCATTTACGGTTACGGATATGAAATTATTTAAGATTATCCGACCGTTTCGAATAATTTCGATTACAGATATTAGATGATATACGACTTGAAAAAAAAACATGTACTTAGAAAGTTTGATTTAATTTTTAAGTATTATGTGGTATTATAATCAGGGAAATAAGCTAATAAGCCTTAAAAATAATTTATTTAATGTCTCAAATGAAAATGATTGAATGAATTTTGCAAAAGATACGTACCGGCCCTACAATCTTAGCGGCCAAGTTAAAAGTGTATCTAAAACGTCTATCTAAAATTCATATTCTGTCGCCAAGTAGGTACTTATTATTTTAAAAATATTTATGCCATTAAATGAACGTGAAATATAAATAAACATTCAAATATATAATGATGAAATTGTGTTCCAATTCGACTTGAATTTTAATGTAATATTGCAAACAATACATGTTTATGGAGATTGTGCAGGCTTTGGAAGGTCGTGACGCGCCGCATAGTACGGCAATATGGAGCGCAGTAATTTGTGCGCCACGATAGCTTACTTCATCTATTCCTATAGTCCATGCCTGTGATTGATTCGTGCCATCACACATCTATTGCTCAACGACGATTAGAGTGTGCGTGCGCCGTGAGCATAGCAAACCGTGGCTGGGTATTGGATGGGTTCCCCATAGTGAGATAGTGCCTTGAGTTTCTTATCTCAAAGACCTACTTCCATCTACCCTATCTGATTATCTACCCTGGACGCTAACGGGTGTACATTGTCGGCAGGTTTCTCTTCAACTCTGGATACCTAAGCCCCGAGTCGGACTACTTCAACTGCGTCGTCAACATCCCCGAGGATATCCGGCGCGTGGACGAACCCTCCGAGGCCGGGGAGCAGATGTCCGTACTGGGCGGCGTGCCGGGCCGGCTGTACGGCGCCGCGCAAACACTCGTCGGGCCGGACGAGAAATCGGGCCGGATTAACCCGGCGCTCGAACCCGACGACGACGAGCTCGACGACCCCAACGATGGCCCCACGCCACTGTTCGGCTCCAGCGGCGCGCCCCCGCCCGTCCAGCCGTTCGGCAAGCAGACGGCTTTCTGAGACGAGTATGAAATGTATCTCTATTAGATTCACTGACCTCTCGATGCACCTGACCGGCCGTCCCGTACAGAACTATAGGCGCTATCGGTAGCGTCATCGACAGTTTAAAGGACATTCCACTTTAAATCTTCGTGGGTCTGTCGTGAATGATCACTCTAACCTGCAGCATGCGTGAAAATGGTGAAAAATGATATCCAACACACTGGTTCTCGTCCGGCTGAACAGTGCTACGTAGTAGTGTGTAGAGTTCTACACACCACATGTAGGGTCAGTGGAGATTTACCAGTATTTTGACATGGAAAATGTTAGGGTCATAGACGAGTTGTTCAGTGCTCAATACCTACGAGGTATCACCGATTCCTTCCCGAACCACACTTAGTTTGAACCTAATTACAGCTTTCACTTTTAAAAAAGATCTCACGAATGGAATAATTTTCACCAAGATATTGATAGTGATATTAGCTGTGTACTGATTATTAGGTGTTGCCTACAATTCTGTAACTGTTTCGGATAGTCGCTCTAAAAGGTAGGCGGTGGAGAGGCACCGAGCATCACAAAAGACAGACGGCATCTCTGCACTGCGGTACCTGTACGATGTATCTGATGTAATAGACTCTAGTGGGTATTGTACTAATGAATTTAAGAGAATTTATTTTGTAGTCGATCATAATATTAAATGTGACTGTAATATTTAAGCGACTCATACATATCGAGATGTGAAATTTATTATTCGTTGTTAGAGAGAGTGTTCTTGTTATATAAATTATTTTTATTATACTAAAGAGGATTCCTTATTTAAGTCAATTAAATTATAGTAACGGCACATATGAAGTATGGTTCGTGCTTCGTAGACGATATGAAACGCAGCGCACCGCAGTTGCACCGCGCGTGATTTTGGCGAATGATGAGATGTGAAGAATCAGACGCTTGTGAAGCATGCTCGTAGGTGTTAAGTATAAATGGATGTAATTGTGAGGGTCATTCCGCTTCTAGATATATCGTTTTAATAATAAATATTGTGTTAAGTGATTATTACTTATACAATAATTTGTCACAGACAATTTTGCTACACTAGGTGATGCACAACTGAGTACAATTTAGTGGCGAATATTATTTTTGTAAGCCATGCTATTTAGTTTGTTTATTATGGATGTTAGGTTACCCGGAACGCGTCACCGCTAGGAGCCCGAGCACGCGTCGACCACAACCAGTGGTGGCTGGATGACATAATTATCCATTTTAAGTGAACGTATCTTCAGAGGTGGTTTCACATTATCTGTGGTTTTTGAAAATATTGGCCGTTTTAAATATATTTTAAAGTTTAGAACGATATTTGATAGTCATGTTATTTTTTAAACACATTTAAATATTTTATCGTATGTAAAGTATATTATTATAAATTAGAAATATAATAAATAAATGAATTATGAAATAACGCGACGAGATTAGTTTATGTGCATAGTTAATCTTTTAAAGCGGGTATTATTGTTTAATGAAAATTTATGATTTCGGGATTATCGCGGTATCACTGATAATCTGAGCCGATCTTTGTCTTTTGAAGATATGCAGATCTTCAGTACGGTTGCTGAGCTTTGCTTTAAAAAAAAGCAAAAAGTCATGGTTATCATATGTATCTTAGGCATTAGGAATAACACGATAGTGTCCAACTTTTGATGAAACTTTTGTTCAAGTAGAATCTCTTTACGTAATCGCCGGTCCGTATCTATCACCGCGCTTCGCTGCGTCGGTCATCGTGACGAGCGACTATTCTGTAAAGTCATTCGGCAATTCCGCGTCAACATTTTGTGTTACTTTACAGAATAACACTAGTGTTACAAATTAAATTAGTTAAATGGCCATCGTTGGTGGCTGTCCTCCCGCGTGTCTCCGCTACCTTGTCGTCTCGATGTATGTTTCAAATTTACGCTTTTATCGTAACATGTTTATGACAGGTTTTAAATATATTATTGACGGGAAATTAGCTTTTGCGAATTTTTATGTGGTTATATAATTCGAGTCATTATAAAGTTTAGATCGAAAGTTTTTAAGAAAGTATTTTGCAAGTATTAAATGATTAATGTGATAATTACTCACCTGCCTACTTACTGTATGTACTTCGCTAAGACTTTGAACCGATACATATCATGTTTCTGTGACTATTGTAAATGTAAACATATCATATTATATACTTAGATCTAGTATACGACATGACGTGACGTGACGTTACGTGATGTGACTTGACGTTACGCGATGTGTAACGAATTACATATCAGATATTTGTAACAGTAGTTTTAGATGTCGTTGTTGTTCTTCTGCGACGCTTCCTAAAATATACTGTGCACCCGCAGCCCTCATGGACGAGCCCTTATTTTATATCCAATTAATATATGTGGTTACATAATTAAATATTAATTAAACTGAAATACTAATATAGCGTTTCCTTAAAATTAACAATATGACATTTAAAACTTGACATTTAAATTGTTATTGTGTTATCGAGTAACAAACTTTAAATTATAACTTATTATTTTTGATGCTAGAAAGGTAAACAATTTAATTTGAAAAAAATGCATCACTAGTTTCATTGAAAATTGCAGAGCAAAATACGTAACCACCTAAGGTACCAAAAACGATATTTTCTCACTATAATAATATTCATACAAGTATCTAAAAGTCGGCTGTCCGCCGCGTGCGCAGTAATGTCGGGAAGCGCCTCCACCGTGAGCCGGTAGATGTTGACATTGACTTATTCCTAGTTCTTGTTGAATTATATTTGAAACGTGTAATGTTGTGAACTCTGCAGTGTGTACTGTGACGTAAATAAACTTATAGTATGTTGGCCTACCGCGTTCATATTTCCTGCCTGTTGTCTTCCTGCTGATAGTTTCCTATTAATTTATCATTCCTTTCAACTATTAAGTAATTACGATATGCTAAACCCAGTTTGTTTTTAAGTGAATTCGTGATGAATTCACAATGTACGATCACTTTGTAGTTTGTGTTGGCGTGTTGGCTGCTGTGTTCGTGCTTGACAAATTACATGGTATCAACTATTTAGACTACATTTTTCCTAGGATGTTGCAGGTCTAAAACATTTTTTGCGTTACCTTACATGTATGTATATGTATATATATATATATGTATATGTATGTATATGTGAGTTTACGCGTATAATGACAGTTTAAAGGTAACATAAGAAAGAGGCACAAAGCTATTTACAAAATTTTTATTTATACGAAATATTTTTGTTCTTAACTAATTTTGTACATTTTCTTATTATAACCTATAATACTTATCGTTGAGCGCCGAGTGGTGCGAGCGAGCGACTAAATAAATAGAGAGACTGAAGACCGACTCCCGCGATCTCTACCGCTGCGGCAATAGATATCGGTCGATGTGAGTCTAAACCCGTCTTAATTGGATAACGTTCAACTAATGTAGAGAACTTTGATAACCACCGATTCTCGTAAGAGAATCGGTTAAGACGCTTGTAATGGTCATAAAATATTTAATACAAGTAGCCGCCATTGGAGTCGTAGCCTTGACCGATGGTCGCGGGCACTCCACTGGAGTAGCCCCCGCCGGAGCCGCCATGACCGCCCGAGGAGTATCCCCCGCCGGTACCGCCCGACGAAAATCCACCCGACCCACCAGAAGAATATCCACCGGAGCCGTGGCCGCCGGAGGAGTATCCACCACCGGAACTGCCCGAGGAGTATCCTCCAGACCCGTGTCCTCCCAAACCACCCGAAGAGTAGCCACCTAAGGCTCCAGAAGAATATCCGCCAGAGCCGTGGCCGCCGGAGGAGTATCCTCCACCGGAACCGCCGAAGGAGTAACCACCAGACCCGTGTCCTCCCGAGCCACCGGAGAAATAGCCACCTGAACCTCCAGAAGAATATCCACTAGAGCCGTGGCCACCAGAGGAGTATCCACTAGACCCGTGTCCTCCCGAACCACCAGAAGAATATCCGCCGCTAGAGCCATGACCGCCAGCACTGGGAGCGCCGTAGGAGCTAGATGGTGCTCCATACGAACTGGACGGTGCGGAGACAGCGGGAGCGCCGTAGCTGCTGGATGGGCCACTACTTCCAAATCCGCTGCTTCCGAATCCGCTGCCTCCAAAACCAGTGCTACCGTGGCCGGAAGAAGATGGGGCGCCGTAAGATGACGACGGAGTACCGTACGAGCTTGAGGGGGCTCCGCTACCGAAGGACCCACCAGATGGTGCGCCATATGAGCTAGATGGAGTTCCGTATGAGCTCGAAAGGGAGCCACCACCGAAAGAGCCGTGACCTCCGCTAGATCCATGGCCCCTGGAACCGTGACTGCTGCTACTTGGCGCTCCATAGGAGCTGGACGGAATACCGTATGAGCTCGATGGAGCACCGCCTCCGAAGGAGCCACCGGATGGAGCACCGTACGAGCTTGAGGGCGCCCCTCCACCGAATGATCCGTGTCCTCCGCTAGAACCGTGGCTGCCAGAACCGTGACCGCCGCTGTTCGGAGCGCCGTATGAAGACGAGGGACCGGTGGGGACTCCGTAGCTAGTCGCGGGCGGACGGGGCGGTGCGCCGTAACTCGAAGAAGGAGGGGCGCCGTATGAGCTCGAGGGAGGGGCGCCGTATGAGCTCGAGGGAGGGGCGCCGTAGCTCGATGAGGGTCTCGAAGGTTTAGGGGCACCGTAGACGCTGGAAAGCTTCGAGGGGGCGCCGTATGAAGAGGAAGGGCGCCCACCGCTAGAGGGCGGCAGGTACGAGGAGCTCAATGGCGCTGCGAACAGAGGTATCGGTGCTTTATTTATCGTAATACATATTGTTCTTAGCCTCCGCTACGAGACAAAGCGGCGCACCAATGCGTGTACCACGTGATTACACAGTTATAATCTTTGTGTTTGAAACTAAACTTAAACGGACTTTTACTTAAATAACTGACTACGTATTTATGAAAAATAAATGTTCATTTAACATCTAGATTTTAGAAAAGCAATGACGCTGATGATGATTACTTAACGAAGGCGATAATTTTTGCCGTGAAATAAATTAATCAAAGTTCTGGGGTACATCTAGCTCGTCTGCCCTCATTCGTTATAGGTGTCAAGAGCTGGTCACGGAACGTCCTATACCTGTATTATGGTTTGCATATAAGACTCATAAAAGTTTACTAACATTTTGACGCCTACGTTATTTATTGGTTTATTGCCTTTTCGTTCGCTCCAGTGTAGGCTCTAATTTCACGAAAAAATATCTCGGAGAGTTGTAAAGATATGATATTCAAAAAGGGTCAAAAGGCGCGTATTTACGAGAGTTGTAAGGTGCAAAAAAATTATTTGAGCAAGTCAAAAACGAAAAAAGGTGTGGCCGAAATATTGAAAAATAAAATCATTTTTTTCTGAATTTTATATGTTGGCGCTCAATATTTAAGAAACGAGGAATGATATTAAAAATTTGAACAATAATCCTCTGGACAATTTAGTCAGCTACAATTTCAATCTAAAACAACGATGATCAGATAAACAGTTTGCCCTGTAGCCTAACCTTTTTGAAAAAAGTCAAAAAGAACGATATTTTTCACATGACATTTAGATCTCATGTTTTGCAGAGTTCGTTATAGGTGTTTGTTGTAAATTATCGAGGTTACGAGGGTATCTTTTTTTCGAATTCCGTAGATTAATTTCCAATGTGCTCGATAGTCGTGTAAGGCACGAAATCTGTGAATTTTATTATAAGTTTTACTTAAAAAGGAAACTTCGATCGTTACTTCACATGTAATCTCAATTGTTAACCGTTTAGTCAACAATTGAGCGATGATCGCAATGTATGCACATGTGCATGTGCAGTGTTGTCAACGGACAAACGAGACGCAATGTTTGCATACGGACGGTAGCTGTGTAATGTAAGCGCCGACCGTCTGCTCGTAGCGGCGGCGGCGGCGCGCTTGCATCCTTCCACTCGGTAACACTTGACGCCATACAGAAGGCAATTAACAGAACTATCACTTAGAATCACTTAATATTTTAACAAAATTGCAATCTACTTTAAAGACTTTAGTTTATGATAAAGCCTTGGTAAAGTTGGCTGTTGCCAAATAATGAGTTTGGGTTATCAGTACCGTGATTTGATTTGGTCGGCAGTGTTCCTGAGTGAACGAAATATAGTATTGTGAGTGGTTACCGTCTCGTTTGTAGTGCTTCCGGGGAGATGCAGTGGCCAGCGCGCTCGCCGCTAGCGTCAACACCAACTGGAATAACAAAATAAATTAGATTTTGTCCAAGTGCTTCATTCGTTTACATATTCACTTCGTTTATCAGAAACTGGTATGAGATCGGTAGTTTTTTCACTTTATTCTATTTCGGTTGTAAAGATGTTTATAAAACTTAATTTCTTGCAAAGTTTTAACAGTTATTAGATGATAACAACAGTATGTGACTGTTCGGTGTCCCCTTAAACTACGACGTGCGTTTGAAGCGTCACCACCAGCAGCGTATATTCAAGGCTCAATATGAATCTTACGATTGACGTGAAGTCTTACTATGAGCACTCCAGCTGTAGGAACTTACTATTACTAATAAAGCCTTCGCACACCATAAATTCCTGATCAGACGACCCATAGCCCAATTGGTAGCGACCTTGCCTGCCGAGCGACCGGTCCCGGGTTCGATGCCCGGCCGGATATATGTACTTAGGAACGCCGAAAGTGTTGTTTCACTTTTCGTTTCGGAAGTATGCCATATGTAGTCGTACGCGTGAAGGCACAGCAAAACGTTTATAAGATTAATGTTACCTGTGTGATTGTTTCAATAACAACAACATTTATCGTTCCACACGTACCGCGGCTGGATGGTACAATAGAAATTTCATGTATTATGTAAAACTGATACGCACAATTTGGTCTAAAATTTCATAACATTATTACTTGTGGTGGTTATATAATGTGGTGTATTCACTATTAGACCGCCATATGTTTTATAATAAACTTTATTAATTCAAGGTCCCGCCGACACCACGGAGAGATTGGTTACGTCATGACAGCTTTAGCTCTTCCAACTGAATGCCAATTGAAATCGGCCCCAGGTGAATTTTTGCCTTATTCCTGAGGATGAATTTAATCGGTTTGTTAATATGACTTGGTATTAGAAAAACGGATTCCGCACCTAAAATATAGCAAACAGTAGTTTCCGTGTCATAATTCTTTTCCTATTTGGTGCTTGGGTTGAAAAGATGTCGGACGATCCATCGAATGGCCCCTGTCTCTGGGTCACGAGCCGTAGTGGGCTTGGCCCGCGCTACAATTATCCTCTTCTAATGACTTTACGCAAGCTTGCGACACCCTCAAGGTAAATCTGCGGCGGGTGCCCGTCTGCCAGGTGCCACCTGCTTGTAAATAGCTTACTTACGAATATTTTATTGTGTCGGTGCTCGCGGCGGCGGTTCGATTGTACCGGTGAGTAATGTGTTGTGTCGACAGCACGTTCAGTAACAAATGTGACCTCATTAAAATCAATTTTAAACAAAACAATATACACAGGATACAAAGGAGAAAGTCTCAACAAGTAAATTCTATGGACTAAATTTTTGCCACCGACTGCACTCGTCAATAGAGAAAAAATATTAAATTTTTGGTTTGCAATTGTGTTTAAAAGTACTTTTCTAAATAGCTTCGGCCGCGAAATGTATTTAGCTCGCTTATGTTGTAATGTCGGCAAGCCGGTGGAAAGGTCGGCTTCCCACTTCGTATACTATATCTATGTTATATTCTACACTTATGTTGTTTTCCTTGTTTGATCCGATGCTCGATCGGGCTTTCGAGTCGGGCGACTGGTACTCATCCCAAACGTGTATAATTCGTAGTTTCAAATTCAAACTCGTTGTGCATATTTGTAAAATGTATATGAATAAAAAAAACATAACGACGAGTATTACACGCTGCAGTAGTATGTGTTTGACTTAAATTTATTGGTGCTTAATAATATAATATAAAAATTATTAGATGAGATTACATGAGAAATGACACCGAGAGAAGTTTTTCAGTTTATTCTTTTGAGCCCTGAAAGAATTGCTGTAACCTTTTTTTATTGAAACAAATCTCAACCATTATTATTTTAATAAATTGTAAGTAACTGAGAAACAAAGTGATCTGTTTCGAAACACTCCTTTTAAATTATTCATTAGCACGACCCCGACGCTTTGGTCGATGTTTACATCGAATTAGGGTTCCTTTTAAAATATATAAATAATGTATAGATGAAACCCTAGTTCCTGTGCACAATGCGGATGTAGAATACCATCAGGTTGACGAGCTGCTAAGTTTTATGTCAGCACACTGAATACTGTCTGGTGTGAGATGTTCGTTTTATTTGACCGAACGCTTCATTACGTGTTTAATGAAACCCTAACAGTGGTTCATTTAAATAATGATTTGTATTTTCCGTGCCGATGGTTGAAAATGAACGAGGTGCGTTGGTTTCAATAAAATCTCTTAGTGCGCCACGGAAGGCAGCAGCGTCAAACAAGCAAACTGCAAGAGGGTCGAGAAGGTCCCGCGACCGACTGCACGTTATTCGTATCAATATTCTGCACAAGCGGGAGATCGTCGATATCTCGTACACTTTCTACAGACATAGAGCCGCGCACTTTTCCTAGCGCCATCGACAGTCCAGCCACGTGAAGCGCGGATGGGACGGGCGAGTGAAATTCTTTATGTTTACTCCAAAATTGCGTGTTTTACCTTAAAACAGGCATTCGTAAGCGGCGCGGCGCTTTACTTTCTGCGGCGTTTATATTATTTTTAAACGTCAATCTGAGAGGTGAGAGGTGAGAGAGAATGTGCGTGTTGCGGAGGACATCCGTCTCGCTTCATTTTTTAAGAGACATTTGTACAACGTTCGTACAAAACTCGTTAATTAAATTTGTTTTTATGATATTACGTTATACCTGCGGCCGGTTCTCACGGTGTAGCCAGAAAATTCACAATGATGTAGAACTTGTATTTTTGTTACTGTTTTCAAGATAAAATAATTTTCAAAGCTTCGACTCTGGTGAGCTATTCTGGCCTTTTAAAAGAGTTTTTTTTTCAATGTGAACTACAGGGTTCCCAATGGGAATTACTTTAACCTAAATATTGTATTATGTCATTCGAGCGGACTGTCTGTCAGTCGGTCATGTTTGGTTACTGATGCCTGTGCTCCTTCAGTGACACAGTCTGAACCGTGTGATGGTGGACCAGATGACGTGGAGAAACATTCACAGGCGCTATCATCGATTGTCTATTACTAAGTGTGAGTTGCATTAGTATGCAATTGAAAATATTACATGTAGACACATGGCTGTTATAGACAATATTTAATACCTGTACCATGCATTTTCTGGTAATTGTTATTAAACTACGTTTTATACATATTTATCTTAAAATTATGTTATATATTTGTGTAGACGGAAGGGGGTTATTTAAACTAGTTTCCATAGCCGTAACATTAACACCACGTATAGTCAGAAAGTTGTCGGCGCACCATCAGGACGGTCGCGGCCACCGCGAATGAACAATAACATATCATCCGACTGCGCCGTCAACTTTTAGCACTACTGACTTCAGGGTGAACGCACACTGAGCTGCTAGGCTGCGGCGTTTTATTTATTTGCATTTTCTGAGTATTTGTGCCCTGAATACTTAAAATAGACTTATCTATTGACGACCACATACCTCGTCGAGATTCCGGGTTTTATCTACTCTCGCAGAAGACACTTATATTATATATATAAAAATAAATCTAGTGTGAGGTTGTGGAGTGTGACACCGTTCGTTCATTTATGTTTATCAAACACACAGCACAACACAGACTTACTTTTATTCATTGAAAGTTACCAGCAGTTTCTTCTCAAACATTAACTTTATTATATTTCCTAGTGTTAACAACTACAGAGACATTGTCCTTTGCTATAACAGATGTTGTTTTGTCCTCACTCTGTTTGACTTGGAGTAGGAGATGCAAATGTTATTTTTAAACAAATAGGTGTACTCACCGTAGCTAGTCAATATATCTATAGTAATTTGGTATTTATTAAAAATAATTTAAATATGTATAAACTGAATAGTGATGCACACAATCATGATACAAGAAATAGGCATAATTTGG
>DWPT01003056.1:0-15077 GCA_018251895.1 Agathymus mariae mariae | reverse complement strand
CCGAAATTATCCGAAACAATCGGATAATCCGAAATAATTTCATATCCATAACCATAACCGAAACCGGTAAAATATGACTCATATATCCGTATCCATATCCGGATCCGAAATATCATATCCATAACATCCCTAGTTGATACGATGACGATCCCTTTCCGAATTGATACGTGTGCCTGCCCTATATCATTCTATAAAATGTGAAGGCTCGTCTGCTCGTTTGTCGACTAGTTACATGAAATATAAATTATCGATATTGCTACATTGTCGTATTTTTTCTTTTTTTTTTACGATATTTTCTGTGTTGTTTTTTAATAATAATAACATATATCTACTCTATTATTATTTCAGGCTGCGTTGTCACATCACAGATAATAAATTTAACTTCTATTTGTTCCAGGTACCTACACAAAATCGACTCGAGTTAGCACCTACACGAGTTGTGCCTACTACTGGTCCGACTGTAACTTTATGTACAAGTTAAACTTGACGAATCTGTTAAAATGACAAGGACACGGTCAGACCGTGCGAGTGATGTGGTGATGATGTGTTAGTTATTGGTAACGACAGGCGACCAGACGATCGACAGTATGGAGATGCACAACTCGACGCTGGCCACTACATACCCCCGGGAAGCCACTGTGATGGCCGCTGTCTGCGCTTGCATCTTTAGTTTAGTAGGTGTAGTAGGTGAGTCATTTATTTATTAACTTACTTTCCTGTTATTTATATTCTGGTCATCATCCCTTCAATTTTTAATAGGTAAATCACGATTTGAAGCATAATGTACGGGCAGGTTCCGATAATCTATCTCCTACTGCCGGCTTAAATAATGTACTACAATTACTGTAATTGCATATAATGCAAGATAAATATCATTTAACCCATAAATATTAATGTACAGCCTCGCGGATTTGTCACTTACCAAAGATAAGTAAGGATAAGCAAGTCAATACAAACAAGACATGGACCGATAACTGATAACTGTATTGGATACATAGAATATAGGAATCGGCCGTTAGTAAATAAATCATCTGAAAATCCGCGACACTAAATAACCTCAATATTATATAACTTGTTCTACAGGTTAAGTAATTGTGGATTGATATACAATTGTCCACCGATTTTGTGCAATCATTGAATCAACAATCCATCGAAGCGTTCACAGGCCGAGGGGTTATGTAATTATAGCGCGTTGAGCAACGTCTAGCTAGTCGGTAAACAAGTGACCGCCGGTTGCAATAATGTCTTCAGCGCTTCCGAGCTGCAAACAGCATGGTGTGGGTGCCGTCGTTAGATACTGTGGTTTTTGAGACACCAAGGTAGCCGCCGGTAGGTCGTGATCGTTTCGGGTGGTACGAGAACATCCTTCGAAACCCCCGCCACTGCACTGGCCTGCCCACTCATATTGTTGTGAAGTGCACTGTGATCCTCCTCGTTTACGATGAAAGACTCGTGCCCTGTAATGGACAATGGTTTGAAGCCATCCGATTTAACCAGCAATTCATCTCTAATATTGTTTGCTATTACCAAACTACGCTTCAATGTCGTCTGTAACTGCGATTGTTTGTTTTAAATTACAATTATTGTATTTTTTTTTTTTGCGCCCAGACAAATTGTCGACTTGATGGAAAATTCTTTTAAACAAACCGTTTCCCGAACTATAAATATTATTAATTAGCTGAACCTTTTCAAGTAGTGTAAATGTGGTTACCTCTTAAACAAATATATATGAATAGCGAGTGCACGTATGTAATTTTAGCGTGTTCATATTTAACTACGTTTATCGACTTCGATAGGACGTTTTGGTTGCGATAAATTCATAAAATAACGATTTGAATGGGAGGGCCGTGTGCTGTAGACGAATATGTTTTTTTCTGAACTCACAGAACTCTATTTACTCTAGGTGATCTAAATATGTATATAATCGAACATGTACAGTCGAATACTTTGTTTTTATCACCTTAGTGTACGACGACTTTATTTTAGTTGAGGTACCTACTTAGAAACTCAGTTAAATGTTGAAAAGATGACGGTCAATACGTTATACGTTAAAAATACATTACTTTAACGAGCCACCAACTTACGTACTTACATTCGTAATGCCAGACCAGTTCCGCAACTACTATCTGCCAGACGCTGCAAAGCTCCCAGGCAAGGTGAAATATGGCTGTGCGTGCAAACGGGACAGCATAATCAATACCTGGTAGTGAGAGCGAGAAGGACTCGATTACATCTGTTTTTTGTCGGTATTTTAAGGTAAAAAAAATACTAAATTATACTTTTGACCATGTCCGATTGCCGTCAGAATTAAAGCTCAGTGATGCAGCGTCCGTCAACCAATGAAACAACTAGCACCATTGAATCCATCCATCACCAACAGGAGAGGGCAGTTTGCACTCAGAAATGGATAGAGCCCCTTACAGTGCAAGGCTTACTCACCTACACGATTTTCGTTAGAACGATCATCTATTTTCTATGTATAAATTATATTAATCGTCAGTTAAATGCGTCACCACTCAACAGGCGCACGAAAACTACTTTGGTATATTTTAAAACGTTGTTTAAATACAAGGAGGCGGTTATCGTACGTTCCGATTAATCTATGTTTGCCGAATCGATTAACAAATATAATTGGCCTCAAAATGTGTCGTCTACGTGGATTGGAGTGACGAAACAGTTCTAACGGTTGACTTTGAAGTGGATAAACTTGGGTAGATGATGAATGTGATAGTTTAACGACACGGGAAATGTATTTATTTGCTATACGAGCATACCAAAATACGTAGTCATAGTCGAGCCAGCGAAGCAATTCCTACAGTGTCTGGCTAATGTAAATGGTGCCTACCTACTTTTATATATAATCTATTCTTATAAAATATGTAATACTAGCTCACCGCCATCGCTTCGCTTAAAAAAAATTACGTCTAACGATTAAGATAGCACCTGTATTGTTTTAGGACTCGGGTTTTTATTGTTCTATGAATTAGAAATGTATTACATTATAACTTTTTATACATGATCGGATTAATTTGAAACGAACTTTAAACATTAAGTTAGGCTTATGCAATACATAAGTGAAAACCATAATGAAATCGGTCAAGCCGTTTCTGAGGTACAGACGAATAGACTACAATTCTCAAAACTATTGTTTTGGGTTCTATTGCATTAATAAAGGCCCCTAATAATAGTTTTTCTCGTATATCCTTCATGTACAAAAAGCGATGAGTTAGAATTCTATTATATGTATATATTTTGATTTGTAGTGCAAGTAGTGGTATATAAACACTTATTTTAATTACATTACATGTGTACTTAATATAAGTTGGAACATTAACTCTCAAAATACAGGCAAGTAACACTGGGAACAAATATCATTGATTGGATTTAAAAAGATGCTACTAAAAACTATTGAAATTAGGTAATACATTAAGGTGAACTATGAACAACATTTATAAATAATATTTAAATCGCTTTCTCTCAGACAATCTTATTTCTCAAACGGCCGGAAGCATGAGCATAGGGCCTAACACTACCACACATATGTATAGAGTAGAAAAGATTTCACAAGTCTAACGCGTCCGTAGTTGGTGCCACACACCAACTACCGCCCTCTATTTTAGCTCATTTAGGTACAACAGTGGTAAATGGTGGTTAAAAAAAGACCCCAATTGCCGATGGAAAAACTTAACGAGGCTTGTGTGCACGTCGCCGACATCCAGTAAAAGCCTTACGTGACGTCATCGCACTCGTACGTGTATGAGAACGATAATGACAAGCTTCACTTTCTGTTTCTGTACTGTTCAGTGAATTGGCATAACCCCATTGGTGGCCCCTGTCGGTTACGGAACCCTTCTCGTAGTTGGGGTGACGTACACAGTACTAAACGAGACTGCTTCAGTGCGAATCGGTGGAGATTTGCGCAGAATGAGCAGGAGAGGTTGGCTTTGAGTCAACGATGAATAAACACCTTACGCCACAGCGGCGTGTCTCTGAGTGCACAGTTGCTATGAGCCACATCGATCGCATCGTAAATATTTCACGATACGTCTCTAGTAACTGTCGACGCAAAATATCGCGTGTGATACATTTGTTTACCTTTTTACGTCCGCGTGGCGGAGATCTAAGCGTACATTTCTTGTTTCCTATCATCGACAGCGCTCTGATTACAATTAACATAACAAGCTGAATCTAATAATAAACAAAAAGGAATATGCATTATTAAATTAAAAAAATACACTTAACTTTCAACTCGCACCGAATACAATTTTAACAAAAGTATTGTAGCGAAATCATAATGTGATGATGCTTTAGATTGATACCGTTGTTCATATCATATACAAGTAAACCGCCCTTCAGAATGACTACACTTAGAAATAGCACCTGTTTTGTTTTAGGACTGGGTATTTCTCGTTCTGTGAAATAGAAAAAAAATAATTTATAACTTTTTATTTATCGGATTCACCTGAAATGAAGAATAATTTTAAGTAGTGCTTACACATACATTCGTGAAAATCATAACAAAATCGGTTAAGCCGTTTCTGAGATAAGCGCGCACAAGCGCACAGGACAGATAGACAAAAATTTTAACAACTATTGTTTTGGGTTCTATTGCGTTAATAAAGTCCCCTAATAATAGTTCATCATATGCTTCATGTACAGAAAGCGATTAGTTAGAATTTTATTATATGTATAGATGTAAGATGTAATGTCAAATCCGACAAACAAGCAGACGAGCCACCTGATAAGAGGTCGCCGTCGCACGCGGGCTTCGGTGGCGTTAGTACTTACGTGTTGTCGGTAAAACATAAGAAGAAAGTAAGAAATTACTGTAGAAATGTTGTCAGGGTAGCAGACATTCGGTCGCGGTAGTACATTGTCGTCGTGTTCACTTTTCATCGACGCGTAAACAACCTTTCGACGCCTTCCTCGAATGGATCCAGCCGCACCAGTAAACACTTCGGCTATCGCGTTGCAAGCCACGCGAGCCATAGTACAAACATGTCACGTTTATAGCAGAAGCTGTATTGTTGGATGTACGAGTTAATAGCACGAGGCGATACCTACTTAACTTTAACTTACTTACCTTTGCAACATACCACGACTACATTCTTGGAAGTTTTACTTATATTCAACAGGCTTATTGTACTCTCCCTCCCACATAATAATAATAAATTCTATTCGTCCTCAACACAATGCTCAACTGACAAGCAGTGAACTCAATTTAAGTACGACACTTTGAGAACAAACGATACCACACTCAGGTTTTGTCATGGGTTAAAGTTGACGCTAATATTCAGTGCGGCCCATATGTAGAGTTGTTTATTATTCACACGAAATAGCAGCAATTAACAGAGACAGCAGAAAGTTGACCACATGAACATGAAACTAGATACATACAATAATATTATGCACCGCCATTTTAATCGGACCATCAATCCTAGTATATTGACTTTACGATGGGCCAAAATCATCAAGGTTACAATACAACTAAGGATAAATCATATGGAAATTTAGTTCCTGCGGATATCATTAGAAACAGTCGTTCAGCCTAGTTGGAGACGTTCGGACGGCTGGCGGCCGCGAGTTTTGAGTCTGGGAGGTTATGTGACTAGCTGCACTCGTTCACGGTTCTCTTCTTTCCAGGCGGCTTTAGTTGTAGGAGACCCGTGCCGTAGCGATTCAGGCCTTTCCAGATACAAAGAGAGGCTCCCGCTCTCCAATGGTCTATGTCTCTTCAAGCGGTCACGTTTTCACTCATGTCCCTATCAACTCGCTGAGACAACGTAAAGCGGTGTCACATCTGTGCTGTGTTCAGCCGGGTTATCGACACTGTATGTGTAAACAAACACATGTTTAATAACACTCAAACAACATGCTGTTATCATCGAACGCATCCCGTGTTTGACACTATAATGGGTTCGGTACTCTTTTTAAAATTATGCACATTAATAGCAAGCCAACTTTGAAAAGTTGTGAGTATGAAAATCTCTGAAATATATAGTATTTTTATGACGATTTCATTTACGCAAGCGAGATGGAATTAATTATAAACACACACACACTCACATATTTCGAAAAATAAAAATTACACGAATTCTATTTATCTAAGTGCTAATGACATAAATTTATACGAATTTAAAATAATAATGAAATTCGGTCGGGTTGAACCATTCTTCTATTGTATTTATTACACTTTATTTTCATGTCATTATATGTATATATTTCGTTTTTATGTATGTATTTTACCAGACATAAAAACAAAAATACTCCAAGAAATTGAAAATAAAACAAAGGCTAAAAAGCAATCAAACAAACCATTAAACTACTCGTAATAGATAATATTTCTTCACTAATTATTTTAAAGGAATCTAGTGAAGGAAAGTGTATACAAACAGAATTAAAGTTTCCATAATCGGACCGCATAGACAGAAAAAGATTAATGGTACAAACAGGAAAAATGTGAAGAAGTGCTTTAGATAATGTTTTCAGTTGAGCGAAGACTACGATCATGCATTAAACCCCTAAGTTTAAACCGTTCCGCTATGTAGGACCGACTGATAGGGCTTAATAGCGCACAGTACATTAAAAAAATTGCGTATTCTTGCGAAGTCGAATTGAACTATACTTAAGCTTCCTTATGAATTCTGATATGTGGTAATATTTTTAAACCCAAAAATAAATCGTATGCACATGTTTCAAAGACGCTCAGGTTTACTAAGTTACTTCACTGTGATGTCAGCAGATGGCATTAGCAGAGATTGGCCAAGCAGTACTTTAGTCGGGATTGGCAGTAGATAACGCAATCTCAACCTAACGCCGCAAACATCTTCCAGCTGGTTTCTTTGACTGAAGAGTAACATCCACCCGGAATATTGTACCTTTCAAATGGTAAAGGATTTTTTCAATTTGGTGCCGTGGTTATTCCGGTATTACTTTCCGCATATACACAAACTTACAAAATTCTCTCCTTATTAGTATTGAGTCTATACTATAGAGTATAGACAGACTACAGGTTATGTCATGACTTCAGTGATACGATAGAATCTATATAATAATGGTGTCTAATTTTAGATCTGCTGTGTAAATAATATTTCACCGTAGCTCCCGATATACGATGCAGCGTGTACTGTGTATCCAACTTGCACCCAGCTGGGTAAACAAACAGCGATCCGAGTTGTTCCAGTCCGAATTTATGAGACACCCAATACACAACTGGCCGAGGTGGACACTACACATGGGACAAACTCTCCAATCCGTCACTTTGACAGATTCATGATCGAATCGAATATCTGCGATTATGATATTTCGATATCGTCATAGTAGGCAAAGATGTTGTATTTCGATAGATCGCAACGTAGCGTATATCTGCCATCAGATATTCGATTTTGTGGTTTTTAAGAACTGATACAGAAGTTGTAATTGTATTTGGATTGTATGTTTGCGGAGGGCTATCACCGGGACCACGGCCCCAATTTGAAAAAAATCTTTAACCGTTCGTAAGGTACGTTATTCTGGATAAACACGGGTTTATATATAATTATAATTGCCCGCTAGTATTATAAACAATTTTGAATGTTGTTGTTTAATATAGAATCAAATTCGGCAGTATTATTATGAAACAACCACTTGCCATGGGAGAACACGTCTGCTTGCTTATTGTTTATTTACCTAAAAATAAGTGTCAGGTTCATGAGATCGGATAAATAATATGAATATGGAAATATGTCTAGTGAGGCGCGTTGGACGACGCTGAAGATAGACACACACATGATAATAATAATAGTTTCATATAAGCAGTCCTCAAGGGCACTCGTCGTCGATGTCGTACAGACGTGGACATCCACGGATGAGGGAGACGACGTCCGATAAAAAGTTTCTACTAGAAAAATATTTACTCAAAATTTAATAGTTCAGTTCCAACTTTTAAAATAATAAAACGAAATCCCAGTTTTGTATATATAAGCATTTTATAATTAATTAAAACAAAAATCTTGGCCATTGTTGTAAGCCCGCATCATATTAAAAAAAAAAAAATAGCCGCCATTCTATTACTTCCAGTCAAACGAGCCGACACTGTATTGAAGGCAATTAAAAAAGCTGTGGGGTGGCAATTCGTAGATAAACAATTAAACCAAGGATAAGCATAATCTAAGGTTTGTTAAAGGGACACGTATAAGGAATAAGTATTTTTGTTTATCAATAAAGTATGAATATGAATTCCAAAGTTTTAAATAAACGATTTTATTCGTTTCTAATCGTTATTCAGCATGAACCACTAAGGCTTTCTTGTGCTGATAAATTATTGTCATCTGTTATAATAAATGGCCACCTCGTGTCACAGATCGCAGTGGGGGGATATTAAAAAAAACCCTTCCATCATGCAAAGTGGGCACGCTACTTAGATAAACAACTAACGCTAAATAGATAAGTCATATATATATATAAGAATCCTTCAAGTAGAAAATGTTCAGTATTATCTATTGTTTCATACCCAAACACGTTATAGAACTCTATGATCGATGCTCCAGAACATCTCTGTACGAGTTGTTACAAGTACCTTGTAATCTCAATTTTGTTAGAGAAATTACTTGATTATTATCGTACTTATTCATCTATTTTATTAATGAGCTTCGTTAATATTCCTATTTCCCATTCCCTCCTTCCTATCTGTCCGTCATTGAAGCAAAGACGTAATTTGACTGATTTAAACCGATTAACTTGTAATATTTGTTACGTGAAAAACCTATATCTAAGATTGGATTATATCTAGCATTTATCTAGTATTTACTCCTTATTATTACTCGATTTATTTATTATCACGCATAATGAGGTTACGCCGCGCCTAGTGCACGTATCGCGACGTGACGTCCCAGTCCAGCCTTTCTGGTCTATTCCTGTTCTACGGCCGTACATCAATATCCGATGGTTTGTTTGCCTCACCTACTCTGTTTAGATTGACTTTTATGAAACGCGCCCGTTTTAACTGTTACTACTACCTACTGTGAGTTAGTGTAGAGTGATAAATGAGGATCAGAAGACGTGCGAAGACTTTAAACTGCAAACGCATATGAAGTAGATATTCACATTCTGTGAATTTGTAGTCACTATGTAGCTTGTCAGTAATGTCACAAATAGACATAAAACTGTAATGTTGTAAACAGGAGCACAGACTACTTTGGCAGCTATAAAGTAGATACATACATGAGCTTAATCAATCTCAGTGTTAAGTTTAAACATTGAGATGAATCCCAAACTTACAATAAAACATATATAAGCGCAATCACACGAAGTCAATCATTTCAAGCCGCGATATTTTTTTCAGAGCTTCTTTCTATTAACGTTCTGAATTTGGTTTGTAGTAACCGCTGAAAAAGCAATGATTTTGTTTGTAGCAAAGCCAGCATTTGTGAGTTGTGAGTCACTTACAAATGATGTCTCAACTGTGACATACAACCAGCTCATGACGTGCTCCATCGCCCTCATCAAAAAGATATATTACATTACACGAGAACATCTATGACCGATATCTGTAAAAAATATGTTCTATTTCGTCAACTTGCTGCCAAGTTACGACTTTTCGACAAATTATTTATGTACGTGTTCAAACAATATAATTGCTTAATTTACGTACGATTTTATGGTTCTGTGACTCTCCTGTCGTTGGTCAGAGTACACCACGGTATGGCTTAGTGATTCATAAAATGTTATAAGTTTGTTTTGGAACTAAAATAATAATTTTGTAAATAAATGAACGAGATACGTATAAAATAATTCAATTCAATTAAACAACGCATTTATTCATAAAATAATTCATCATGAATTCACTTACTTGTGGCGTCAACGTAAGTGCATTTTAATGCGAACACTTATTATGTCCTTTAGTTGTATCCGTGTGTCGTTATCCGTCAATTTATTGGCAAGACGTGCAATTTATAATATTTTTATCGAGTTGGATTTCACCTCATCACCCCGGATGTAATAAGTTGACTACGGACGAATACATAACCGAGTCAATGTTTTCATAAAGATGACACTAGGACGGAAATGACGGCATTTTTGAAATTTCTGGAAATGATATAGTCTAAGAAATAATGTATAGAAATCTTACAACAATCAAACAATCTTACAAAAGCTGATGTTACTTTATTTATTTGACATTATCAACTTATTAAAGCAATAACAAAGCTTCCCATTACTATATATTGTACCAATTTCATTTTTAATGTTCTTATTTGAATGTCATGAACGTCTGCTAATTTTGCCGTGAACCAAAGTGATACAAGCAAATTTTCAATTTGATGTATTTAGATAGGAAGCTACTGTCGAGTCATACTATTCTTATAAAATTCCATTGTAATTATACATTTTACGTCATACACATTGCTCGTTATATACAGGTTAATGTACGCGCAAACCTCCTCTGGCTCCGGACTAGGAATGTTACGGAGCTCCGTAACCGATAACGATATCCGAAATAAACATATAACGAATAAATCATAATCCAAATAACGAAACCATAACCGAAGCGAACCGGAAGAGTCTAAATGAAACACGTTATGACAGGTTTTCACCAACCGAGCCGATATACCTGCTGGCCGCGTCGCTCTCATTTTTTACAGTTTTTATTACAATTTTTTTAAGGCAATGTGAGTATGAAAAGTACAATATACTTTTCTATGATAATACCTAGAAATAAAGTCAAAATTTTACGTTGTAAATACATGATATATTTTTTTCGATTCCTAAATCATGTAATGTCCATAACCGTAATAATTTCACATCCGTAACCCTAATCGAGACCGGTAAAGTATTATTCATATATCTATATCCGTATCCAGATCCGAAATTTCATTTCCATAACAGTAGTACTCGGGAGTATCGGAATTCTACAGACAATAATTGTTGGTACCTAATAATGGTAATGTCTGTGTTATTTATAAACAATATTTTTATTGAGATGAACAAATCTGGATCGTTTGGCGGATGTAGTAAGTCATGATAATGTCTCCTTTACGTCCAATGACTGTCGTTATTTTTCAAATACATTTCATTGTTTTCCATTATGCGCGCTTGCGATTGTTTTTAGCATTCCGTATAACCGATGAAATAACAGAGACTTTATAATCGCTCATATATTTGTCTGTCTGTTTGTCTATCAAGAAGTTGAGTTTTGGTAGATATGTAGTTGTTTAGAAAGTAATTTGACCATTTCTCATTTTTCTAACTTGTAAAATCTGAACTCTATATTTATATATAGGTAAGAATTACGAAATAACGATTAATCGTACCGGGAGGTAATACAGATTATTTGCAATCTCTTAGTAGACAAACAATTGCGAAAATAATAAGTAATAGTCGACAATGACTGAGAAAATATAATCTGTTGATCTGATAGAAAATTTTCAAAGTACTAGAAACCGGCGGTCAGTAATAACTACTTAATTTAAATTCATTGAGTTCGGTTCAAACTTAACTTTTGTAGATACATGTATCTAAGAATAAAATTAACGTTTTCATTTCCCGCTCGTAGCGTCCCGTCATTCAACACAAATGACTCACTTGCCATTTCGTACACAACCCTCAGCGGACTGTTCACTCAACGAGCGGGGGTCATTTGAGCCCCTGTTCATCCCGAGGGATGCGTGACCAAATGTGCAGACATCCTTAAATTGACATTTTGATCGATATGCTGCACATAACGACGCTTCCCTTACACTTGACCGTTAAGGTTAGGGTTGCCAACCATCCGCATTTGTCCTCGTTTGAAAATCGTTTTGTTTCATGAATGCCCGAAAGCAGCTCGAGCAACTTTAAGTTCGGAAAAATCTGATAAAATGGCTGATACTATTTTTAAGTCTGTTTAAATATAATGGTAGACTAGATAACGCGTGATGAAACGCCCGCACCGCGCCGGGGTATATCCGATTAGATGTTTATCAATTACATTTAATTTCCATTCCATTAACATGTTATATTTACAAACTTAAGTGCTTTCAGTGTAGATATAAGGTAGGCATTTGAACTGAGCATGTTTACTCGGGCAGCGTAATGTATTAGTGTTGGCACCATGTAGCATGTTGGCATGGAACTTTCAGGTGAGCTGAAATTGCGTATCGATTCAATTCGGTCGAGTGCGGCCACTCGGATAAACTCGACTAATTACATACACAGTCGCCCCATCACCGGCGCCGTTTGGTCCAATTGTTGATTTACGTTTAACAGGTTACTTTAGGACTGAATTAAAAATCGATACAAATTGATGTCTTGATAATCACTAACTACGAGTATAACTGTCGTTGGTGTATACGGCCTTAGTCATTACTCAGCACGCTGGCCATATGCTCGTTCAGAAAATAGGTAGATGGCACATACATTTACTATTTTACGTAGCTACTTGGCTTTACAGGTTTGGTCAAAAAGTTTTCCTTAATCATTACAAGTAATTCTAATGTGGGTGTAGTCGTTGCTAATGTGGTCCGACTATTGTCAATCAAGAGTATGAATTGTGTCGTATCTTCGCGATTCACAGGGATTTGGGGGGGATTAGTTGTAATATTAATGTTGACTTTTGTCCTGCATATTGTGCATAGTAAAAGTACAAAGATACTTTTTTAATGCAATTTCTATACCTAAGGCTTAACTCCGTACGAATTGAGCAAAGCTTGCCTGTATCAATAATAATTAAACACATATATACAACACATACATTTATACCGTTAGTCGAGCGACCATAGTCTACTACAATCTGAGCTAGAGTTGCCTCACAATAAACATACAGATAACTAAATAGATGTGTAGGAGTATTAAATGACAGTGATTTTCTGCTCTGCATCAGCTACCATATGACAGTTCTGTAAATGTTGTTCCAGGCAATCTGATCACCACGGTGGCGCTCTTAATGCACCCGAAGCTCAGGGGTCACGTCACCACCAAGTTCGTGCTGTCGCTCTGCGTCTCCGACCTGTTGTTCTGCAGCATCAACTTACCCCTCACCGCCACTAGGTATACCGTACTGCATATATATGGTCAGGTACTGTTCGGTGCTAATGTACAGTAAACAATAGTTCTCATTGCCATGAATTCACTCTCATTAAGTTTACAAAGGGGGTACGATATACAAACTAATATCGATTTTTCCAAATAGAGATTAGGTACTGTGAAGGTGTACAGATTAATTGCTTACTTACAAGCACAGATAATTGACGACCGCAAACAAACAAACTTATGAAGCAAACATAAAAGTAAAAAAACTTTATTGTACACTGTTTAACTGACAAGCGTAATAGTTAATAACAGTATATTCTGTTCAAGTATGACATATTATTGTTGTGAGTAGTCGGGCCTGTTAAATATTTAATTTTATAGTATAACTATTTATTTAATTAACATGGCAAAATTTAAAATAATTACCAATAATAACATCTTTATCATTAAATTTATCATTTAAATATATAAACGAACGATATACGAGCACACTCACTAGGATTCTCCGTGTTGCGGATGGCATGGACATACACAAATATGGCATCACAATTGCCCACGACCCGAGAACAAAATTAAGTGCTTTCACGGAAGTGATGTCAGGACTCATCGAACTCGGGACTAGCTCGGCAGACAGGTTGTGGATGACCACCGACGTTGTTCACTCTTCATTACACAACATCATTTGTACATAGTTGAAACACATTTACTTAACCAAAAACGTTTGTGACTGAAATGGAAGATGTAATCTTATGAATACGTAAATAGTCATATATAGTTTGTAGGTGATTTTGAACCGGCCACTAACACGAAGGTCCACTAACCTAATGCGTACCGTCAAGTTCTGTCTTCACAATACCCCAACCTCATTAATTGTCAGAATAGAACCTTAATCTGTTGTGGATGCTAATGATATGAATATATTATAGGCTTGATAATCCGAGCCGTATTTATCAAATGTGCATTATGTTCAGGTACATAAAGGAGCAATGGACACTGGGGCCTCAGCTCTGTCAGATGTTTGCGTTCGTCTTCTACGGGAACGAAGCCGTCTCGCTGCTGTCGATGGTCGCCATCACGATCAACAGGTGAGCCCTGTCCGTCAATGCTACTTTACACAATACAAATGTTCTGTATCGAGCACGCGAGGTGAAGTACTGAAAAGTACTTTATATAGAAGGCTTTACTAAACAGATTTTAGGTACAAATTGAGAAGGTCCAGATAAAGTGGCCGTATTGGAGCGGTCTAGAATACTGCTCCCAAATCCACGCTGGCAGAACAGGGTGTCGTAAGGGCGACAGAAGCCAGCCTGCTTTGTGATAGGGCTTTGCGTAAGGATTATATTATCAGTATCAATATTAAGTCGTTAATATCAATTATTGGTATTAATATCTATCCGTGAAGCCTGCCTGGCTAGCGACCCTCTAGCATGAGTCAGCCGCCAAACGACTCGTCGCGTTCCGGCTGGCGACTTGAGAGCCAGTACTTTTTATCTTTCTTATTCTTTCTCGGCCGACGACACTGATGAGTAACGACTTTGATGTTATGTCCATGGGCCACGGTAACTACTTACCATCAGGTAGTCTTTGTAGTCAGGTAGTCTGAATAATCTTTATCTAACTGTATTGCGTGGTTTAAAAAACTAAGTGGAGGAAGAGCCATACATATACAGATATCTACAGTGCTGTGGTTAGTCCAAATGCATGTAGTTACTTTATTGAAATAAGTACGACTTGTTGCACCTTGACATCAAAACGGACCGCAAAAGTATCTAGTTGCTTCTCGGCTTCTAAAAATACCGACTCGGCCATGTAATTAGCGCCCGGAGATGTATTTTTACACCGAACTAACACTGGAACACTATTCAATATTTCCACTAATTTGATAGCCTTTATCTCGCATACGCAGAATTCCCTCATTCATTATACCCCGAGATAACCTTCTCAGTTGACTTAGTTTCTAATTAATTAAGTAATATAAGAATAATTATCAGACGTCACCCTCGGCAAATATATGAATAAAAAATATTTTTTGTTATTTTTTGCTTCTTTTGTTTCATATACAAATATAAATATAATAAATAATATATGTTTTA
>DWPT01003055.1:0-15080 GCA_018251895.1 Agathymus mariae mariae | reverse complement strand
CGCAATCAGTTGGAATTTTATTATATGTATAGATCATGACGATTTTTAATTATATTTTATTTTTATTGCACTTGAATTTGATTGGAACGTCACTCAATACCCTATTGAGTGTTTTATAAATTAATAGCCACCGTCATAAAGACTACGGAATAGAAGATGAAAATTACCAGTGGAAGGTAAAGTACTACCAATCACATGTAAGCGATAAGGTAGAATTTGTTGGCAAGAAATTCTTTCCTAATCTATGTATAATAAATCTGGGATGGGATCGAATCTATATCTTCAACATTTTATATTGGATATTATAGTGGATAGAATAGGCTTTGTTATAGATAGACCCAGAGGTCAAAAGATATTTTTTGCGATATATATCTGTCTTAAGAGTACTGAACAGATTTGGATGATACTTGGCATTTTAGTAGTTTGCATGGGTCATAATTTAGGATACGTTTTATCCCAGGAAATAAATCTGTTCCTGCGGGATAGGAAATTTAACGTGGGCATTTTAGGAAGAGATCAGTAAATAAATATTTGCCTAGTCGCAGCTATTATAATAAAAAATATGTTTCTAATTTAGTGAACTAGAATAAACTAATTTCAAAAACAATACGGGTGCTATTTCTAAGTATTAAGCGTATTTTTTTTGAGGTGAGAAATATATATAGATAGAAATATAAAAATGTACTAAAATTTTTAGAGTTTTAAAACTGAATTTAGTAACCCGTCTGTTTCGCTTAGAAAAATTCATCTTATCTTATCTATCTTCCAGTACGAAACGTATTCTAGATTCTGAGCTATATAAAGTCTGAATATTAAAACTCACCTGAATCTGTTCAGAGATGTGTTAAAACCCTTTCCCTAATTCAAAGCTTCATCGATAAAAAATAGTATTTTAATAATGTAAACAAAAGAGTTAACATGAAAAAAAAAAACAATATTATCGACATATGTTACTGGTATGATACTGTGAATGTTGTGACAGATAAATTTTGTTCTCATTATACATAGATGGTGTTTATATTAAGCGTGTAATATGATTTTATATTATTGACCAATTATCGCTAACTCTCGATTAGTGGGACCAGCGAGTCGTATCAAATGACATAGGCATCATTTTCATTTTAGTTAAGATAGTTGAATTCGTTCGTTAAATATCAGAGTACGTCATTGAGTCGTAATATTATGTATAAAATGAACCCTTTGCACGGTATACTTGGTATTAGGTTCTTTATTGTCGACTGGCGACTCATCCCGACCCTGTTCGGGTTAAATTATAATACTATATAGACTATGTCCGAAGTAATATACTTTTCAAGTGGTAAAATAATTTTTCAAATAGGTGCCGTGGTTCTGGAGATTTATCTGCGCATTCACACAAAATCACAACACTGTTGCATCTGCTGGAACTTTCTGGATCAAATCACTGAAAACAAAGACATGTGCAGGCTTGTACGTGAGGTGATAGTGTTGTACAGAGTAGGTCAAAATGTATAACTACTAAAGATTGTTATATTAATTAAATGTGTTTGGATCGTATCGGACCAGAGTATACGGCTTCTTCCGCGAAGGCGCTTTCCTTCGATCCAATTGGTAATCGTTAGTTTTCCTGATTTATAAATATTGTTTTTTTCGCGATATGGCTGAAGTGCTCGAGGGTTTCTTTCTTTTTCATTATTCTAGGTTGACAACGTATCAGGGATGCCTGTAGTGTCACTAGTGTTAATAGGCGACGGTGACCAACTACTACCAAGTGGCTCGTTTGTTCAATCGTCGGCTATTTACATAAATCTTTACATTAATTTAGACAGGTAGAGAGCTTCGTCTTCACATGTAATCATTCGAGTATATATATATACGTTAATCCGGTGTGCTGTCCAAGGTATTTGCAGCATTTTTCTCCAGCACCACATCTTGTAAGCATCCATGTCTCCGTTCCGAAAAATACCACTGTTTGTACAAGGTTACGTTTCGTTTGTTTGATCTTTCCTGTCTCTAAACTTATTTATCTCAATCGAAGATATTGTGATTTATTTATTTAATGATAGATTCATTTATTTCGATTTTAACGTAATGACAAAAAGAAAATGTCAACTATTTAATCGCCAACACAACATAAGTTACTAACATGTACTGTATTGAAGATTCATTTTTCATATAATTATAGCGGGGAAGCAAAAATTTCACGTGTTATGCCTTTTTGCCACCCCATAAGATTAGCCATTGGATTACTTATGTTCAATAAAATTTTCCTTTTACATATTTATGGTTTGCAAACAAAGTTATTATAAAACACCATCTGCTAGAAATTTCCGGATCAAGTCATTGGAAACAAGGCCGTGCGCAGCCGTGTACGTGAGGTGATACTGTTGTACATAATAGTTCAAAATATACAATTATTAAGAGTTTTTATTTCACTAGTTGTAAAAGATTCCTGTGATTCTCCCAACAAATGATCTTTATATTCTATGTTAAGTATAAAATAAAACATCGTTAACTGTGTGTCTGGTAACTTATCTGCGCTTCTTCGAACTATTGATTTATGACTGTACCATAAGTTCTGACTAAACAAAACATTTGAAGTCGATATTTCTAGCTATATTCAAGTTTCTTTAAAGATTATTTACCAACACAGTTTGTACATGTGTTCATTGTCATCGGAATATTAGGAGGAGATATTAACTGTAGATGTGTTAGAAGACACATGAATGTGATAGTGATAACAGGGGAAGAAGAGGAGATAAGAAAAGACAGATGAGTTGAGTGAAAAAATATTAAATAGAGTTGAATGAAAGAAGACGATTATTTGATCCCAAACGACACGGAATAACAACAAGACAATGTTAATGATCTATTAGTTAATAAATATAATTTCGATATAACCTGAGGGTTTATGATGTCCCAAGGGTTGATAAAACGGAATGTAAACGCTTTTTAAATGATCGTCAATAATATCGTCAGTACAGGGCCAACGATAACGTACTGGTGCAGTGTAAAATTTTATGACAACGATAGTTGGAACAAATTTGGGGATAAAAACGTCACATGAAAGAAGTAATAAGCATAAATTACAGCGTAGGATTGAACAAAAATATTATAATGGTGCATGCGATAATTTTCATTTGAATACTTATTTTTGACAAATGTTTTACCAATTATTAAATTAGTATAATTTTTTATGATAGTCGATTCTTTAACACATACGTAACACCTTAGTTAGATATTTATGCAACAGACAAATAAATATTCGATCTCTGGCTTAATCGTTGTGTATGACCATGCTGTCCGCGAAATAACTGATGAAAATAACCTACAACTTTTATTGTGCTTACATTAAAGACAATTATACTGTCCAAGATATTTATGTTATGTCTCATTTACCACCACTTACCTCGATAATTGAAGGATCACTAAAAGCACCAGCTCCCGCAATTTCTTTTGTGCGTTCCAGTCCAATGATTTTCATCTCGAGTTAATTTACTCTTCATTATATTAATGCTGGGTTTCGATGGAATTCACTTTGACGTGTCTTTTGTATTGAAACCGAATTACTTTTCAACAAATCGCTTTATTAATTTTCAAAGCCGTTCGACATTAAATCGTACGCCGAGAGGACTCGCACCTTTTCTTCTAAAATTTGTCCGGGGTGATGAAATTTGTCTTTGTCTTTTGTGCCTCAATTGACTTAGCTTAAAAAAAATTATGGAGTTGATCTTCTTCTATAATTGAGTTTGTAGCATTTTAACAAAAATCAAAACGCTCCTCCTTTCTGTGTCTACTGGTTGAATTTGTCGTTGTTTGTTTTTGGTATGACGCGGAAGTAGTGGATAATGCATACAATAAATTCGATTGATTCAACTCATTTCTAACTCAGATCTGGTGCTGTTCAATCTCGGAAGTGGTTTCACCATAAGACCGTTAATAAGGTAAACCTTTAAAATGGTTGTTGAATAATTAAAAATAATAATAAATCAATGCCAATGCCATCAAGAATAAACAAGAGTTTTATAGACCTTCGAAGTATAAGATTGGGGCGTTCTTTAGTGTTTACTGGGGAAAAATCGCCATATGATTGAGCACGATTAGAAGACTTCCTCCCGAGATCAACCTTCTATGTTGTCTGGAAGCAAAACAGTGTTATTGCTAGGTATTATATACAACATAAGAGAGATTTAATATCGTGTACAAATCCCTGCGGTTTTACCACATCGTAAATTATTGAACAGTACGTATAGATGAGAGTGTGAACACACAGAAATTCAGTTATAGTGAATTTAAATGATATCTAGCCTTACTACAGATAATATGACAGAGTAACAGATTAGACAATGAAAACTTACTAAGCATGTTTCCAAAAAGTTATTTGAAATAAAAATATTTCACTCTATATATAGTTCAAAACGTATAATAATACTCCATGGTATGCGAATTACTTTGTAACATCTCTGATCTTGAGCTGTATATGCTTTCACATTTTTGAAGTATTATTTGATAACTCTGACTCCTTTTAAAATATGCGTTATCTTGTCTTTGCCTTCCGGTATACGCTTATCATACTTAAATACAATAAATTCACAACTTCAACCATACTTGAATATTTAAGGTCAGTCGACTCAACTATCTGTCTTTACAGCCTCCTCCATATTTGACATTGCTCTACAGTAACGATCTCCACCAGAATTAGCTTCATACCGTGCCCTCCGAGCTGTGGAAGTTGTGGCTCACGATCTGTAGTAAACTGCAGTACGGTGAGTGAATCTTCTTACCTCATGTAATAGCATCCATTAACAAAGTCGTGAATATAGTATTGCGTTTTTTTTTTTTATTTAACATCAGTCATAGTTAGTTGAAGCAGTTAATATATCTCACCTTTATGTGTTTTTGAGTGTTTAGCATAAATAATAAATTATAATTTTATCTAAATTGTTTTTCTACCATTCATCTGTGTGTGCAACTCTTAAAGCTGCATATTAAACTGTGCGATTACTTAGAATATTTTTGGATTTTTATTTAAAGTTTTCTCTTTATTTACAGTACATATTTCGTCGAAGTTTTTTGCTGGTCTCAGCCCAATTAATTACTTATTGAAATATATGCTGTGTCAAAACTACACTGGATTTATTAAATGATTATTCAAAAGTTAATATACAGCTAGGAGCGATCCGGAAAGATGCCTAGACGACTTTATCACTTGAAACTACTGAACAGCTCTCACATACAGCTTCTGTTATCCTATTACACGTAGCCCACAATAAACATCTAATTCTTTCCTGCGCACCTCTGCACCCTCGGCTATCCTTGTCTTTCGTACAAGACTATCTCTGTTTCACTGAGATCGGGTTCGGAGTGCCTTGAGCTCCCTACTCCCTAGTTTCGTCCGTCAGCTCGCGGCGCGTGGACGTGTGTTTCGTACGCGGTTGCACCACGAATACATTACGGGCGTGTTTTTACCGGGTACCTTAATGAAAAATTGATGAAAACGCGGGTTTAACGATCCTCCGTTGTTGCAGGGGCGTATTTGGGCTGTGTACTAATTAAACTTTGTGTGATATACAGATATTGGCATATTGTAATGACTTTACCGGTTACAACTCATACGGTAAGTGTTACGTTACACCAACAATAATTACAGGTGAACAAGTTGCGCTGAAAATTTGTAACGTTGGAATTTTTGGAACTTTCGCGACTTAGTTCACTAACACGATTTATTATTTAACTTTTCTTGTCTAGTTTTAATGCTTTATGTTTTATATATTTAATTTATAAAAAAATAAATTATAATTTAATAAATTAGGTACCGTTGCGCATAGGTTTGACACGTGTAATAATTTTTGTGTAATTTTTGTAATATATTTTCATATAACGGGCAATATTGAATGACATTACCTTATGGTAGATCATACATTTATTTGAATTAAATTTAATGTAATTGTTATCGATTGCAATTGTCATTTAATTCTGAATGCTCTAAAATAAAGTTTTATGTAAATAATTGTCAATTTATTTTTTAAACAAAATAATGATTCCTAAATTGGTTTCAGGTATATATGCTTGATGTTGATGTTATATGCTTGATACTACAAATTAGGACAAAAGTTAAAAAAAAAATATATGTTTGCAACATCATAAAGATAATTTTTCACTTCATTGATTAACACAATAAGAGAAAGATATTTTTAGTAGTATTTGTAGAAGCTTACTGCTACTCCACTCCACTATAGTTAGGCATACCCTGCTAAGCTCCGATGCTTAAGGGGCATTCATATTTACTCATCTATGCTGCTATTGTCGGTGGTGAACAAGTCCTTCAACGTAACGTTTCGGTTAAATTTTTCGTTTCTTACTTAATCCTTGACTACAATCATAAGGTACAACACAGCCAATAATCAGCAACCATACTAAGTAATTGACGATACAAACCGACCTAGTAGAGTGCACTAATCAGAAAAGTCCTATTTAATCTTCACACGAGGGCTCCCATTTTATGTTCGGTAGGGAATCTTAATGAGTCACTTTAACCAAATGTGTAATCTTAGGTTTTCATCGAGTAACCATGTATACAGTAGACATAGATATATAGATATAGTTAAAAAATTAATAAATGAAATAACTTTCAAATAGATGAGTTTGTTATTATATTTTGTTTATTCATAAGCACTAAGATATAACCTAATTACTTATGCCCATCGCGACTTTAAATATTATATTTCTATCTGAGACTGGTTGAATGCCTAGCAATAAATATCCATCGTGTTGATAGTCATATTTGAGGCTATTAAAATGTCCATCGCGGGGGTTAGGACTATGGTTTTGTCTAAGACGGTACCAATACCCATCGCTGTGGCCTGACACACAAAAGAATCAAACGAACGTCATACTCTACCAATTCATTAAGAAACAAAGAAAACAACCTTTTAACACGAAACTTAATAATTATCTGTATAAGTCTCGGAATAGAGCTATTTATGGAGGTTTGTTTATGGTAAAAGCAGTTAAATTAACATAGGGCTTAGAACTGAGAACTCGGATAGTCGTGGCAAGGTGCTTTATCTTTATTGGTCGGTACTTAACAGATTAAACCAAATAAGTGTTCAACTACTCTGTAATATAGCATATTAATATTGTAACTCATCCTCATTACCCTATGGAAAGTTTCCCGAGAAGGGGTGCATTTTCGGCTATATAAAGTATCTTAGATTGTGACCATACGAGTAACAAATATGCCAAGAATCGATTAAATTTTTTTTGTGGTTTTAGTGTTGTACATCGAGAGACATGCAAACATTTAAAAAGGATATATTTTAAGGCTCCACGTATATAACAACGAAGTCTTCTTACTTTAGTATTTCCAAAAAATTTTAATGATAATTATTCTATGTTGATAAACAAATATGTACATGGTAGTTGTGTCTTCTGGTCCCTGACGAAACTGTTTCAAGGCCAGCGTCTTCTCCCATATAACGAAGTTGTTGTCCATAATTCAAAATGCAGCCTCTTTGGTTTTAATATTAGTATAGAATTGTTACCCGCTCTGCATTGCAGTCTTTGCCTATTATTATAGGGCATTTAAAATCTTATCTTAAGCAATATGATGAATGTAGGGAAAAGCGAGTGTAAAATTTTAGTAAACATTCGATTGAATCGTGCTTAAACAAATACTTTATTTTATCTTATATAGTATTCACTACATAAGATATATCAGATATTAAATCTTAATATTAAAAAAATATATATTAAAATTAATGTAACATTAAACGCATGAATTCCGATTCATGTGTTCTGAGATATAGATATGGATAAACACACGCTATGATAATAATAATAAGCTTCATTAAACATTCATATACTCATGATAGATTAATTGTGTCTAGAATACCATAGACCACATACAGAAACAAAACTATAAACAATCAGATAGGGAACCGCATTTTAAACTCATGGTTCAAATTTCTGCCGCGCTGGAAGTCGAACCAAGGATTCTTTGGAGAGCAGTGCAGCCTAATTTACGCCGTACGGGTCATCGTTACAACAATCTGTTTACTATGACATTAATGACATGTACAGAGCGACTTTCAACAAAGAGAGAGAGAGAGAGAGATCTAGTGACACTGCCAAGTGGTTTATTCAGTAGGATGCACCACAGGCAGGGCAGGTTAGTGTCAATTCTAAGTAGAAGGTTACGTAGATAGTTTATCATAAAGTTGATAAAATTTATTACCACATTTTAAAATTGACATGTATAAAAGCCAATGATTATATTTTGGTATAGTAAAAAAAATAATATTTCACAAGTTACCTTACCCGATACGGGTCTACCTTTATCACCAAAATAACTTTTTCAATCAAAAGTTATTTACAGGGTTAATGCGTCATCGTCACGTAAATTTTGTAGCTTCGTAGCCCAAGTGTTGCGTAGACCTTTCTACGGCGTAGCGAGATTCTAATTTTGTTTTTCGTTGCTACCGGGGGTTTACTATCTAAGTTACACACACACACACACACGCACACCAACAAACAAGAAGGATCTGTCAATACTTCGAAATACTAGGGCATGAGAAATGGTAAACTTGATATCCGATAATCATGACCAAAGAACATATATTCTTCATATTGACTATACGTTTTGGAATTCTCAAAATTATAGTTACATTTATAACTGTTGAAATATCAATATGATTTGTTATACGATACATTAAATTTACCTTATACAATAAACCAAAAAACATAGTATCGTATGTGCTTCTGGCATATCGTCGTAACTTATCGAAATGGTTGATCATTGTGTGGTCACGTCTACAATAAGATGACAGTTCATATAAAATACACTTCCAGAGATTTTTTGGACCAAAAATCAGCAAATTATTTGAAACGGGCACTAATACAATTTAAGAGATATACAAAGGTATACTAAGGCCGAATATACATTATGACTATTACTATAAATTAGCATATTATGAAAACTTCTTATTATGCATAAATAATAAATTAAAATAATTTTATAACAGTTTTAAGAGTCTTCTTACTGGAAGAAAGTTCTGATTCTGATAAGTATCGCTCTTGTAGAAAGAAACTTATCGTACGTATTATATACGTAATTCTATTGTGTGAACAATATAAATAAAATAAAAGCGCAGTTTGTGGTAACCGTATCGAGCGAGCGTTTGGGGTTCAATTCCCGACCGAGGTAGAAATTTATTTGACAGATAAAAGTTTGTTCCCACATTTCATTAGTGTATGTCTATGCCACCGAAAACAAAAAGACCCTTAGTGCTGGTTTCTATGTGTTGATTAGTTATTATTATTATACACATGTATGTATGTCGAAATGAAATACTAATTACAATCAATGAGCTTATTATTTCGTTTAATATGTAGTCCACACATCGCAATCAGCATTGTAGATGTAGACACAACGCGGCGAGGTAATTAATTTCCTAATTATCTCTCTGTCATTGCCATTATTCTATGTTCAGCAACTATTTAGAACACGTGTAGTAATGATAATTATATTTAACGAACATATTATGACATGAAAATACCTTGTGATTAAAACTAATTCCGTTTGCAACTCCTCGTGTGAATTTTAATTTTCATTTGATGTTGATGCTAAGCCCGAAACGACAAAATCTAGCGATTTAAATACCTTTATTAATAATGGATTATAATTGAAACGGGCGTATTTACCTACTATTGATTGCATTGCTTGTTTAAAATAACATTAATTTATAAATTAAATTATATGGATTTGGATTTGTTTACAAACTCGAATCAAGTGACATAAATTAATAAATTGAATTTTCGGGGCACAATTTTTTGCATACATAAATCAGCTCTTCTTGACGAGTCTGCTGATAGATGAGTTTTTATGGAACCTTGAAACTGTATCAAAATGTAAAAAAATAATTCCAATAAGGAGTTTTGAGAAATATTGTACCTCTCGATACCACTACTTATCCCTCTCTTTGAGGTTTATGGAATTAACTTTCAAGGAACCAAAAAAAAACCCAATTCATAACAACACTTTGACAACCATATTAGGAAACTTTGGCTTGAAAAGGTTTATATATATATATAATGTGCCAAAGGAGTCTATTGATGGATTCCGCGCACTATCTAGGTCGGCAACGCATCAATAACTTCACCATAAGTAAGGCCGACGATGATGAGCAGTGGTGACCATCTTCTATCAGATGGCCCATCTATTAATTTGTAGGCTATTTGTCGGCTTCAAAAAGGACTGCTGTAGAAAATATATATTCACAATGTTTAAAACCATTACGTAATCTTCTATTTACATATTTAACGAAACCCCTACAGGCTTAGCGAATAGTTAATTTAGCTTTCAAATAAATGGTTACATGCTCGATTAGCCGTCAGACCTCGAGACAAGTCTTAAATTTATAACTAAAAGGTTATTTATACGTATTTATATGAGGCTTTTCATTTTAAGTGGTTAATACCCGTTACAAGTGTGCTTTTCAAATATAATTTCCTTTTGTGTTGATAGGCAATTAATAACCTTACGATGACGGATCAATAGTTACCAGAGGTACCACTAATGATAAAAACAATCCACTTATTAGTTTCTCTGTCACTCCAACCGAAAAACGTTAAAACATTTAACGCTTCATTCAAGAAGGTGGTAGCTAGTCAGGCAGGTAACCTTAAATTCTACTCTCAAGTATCCTTGGGATTAAATAGTACAGAGACCAGCGAGCTCTAACAAGATGTATTTGGTACTTGACTTCGAATATTTCATCGAGAATTCATCACGAGAAAAAGATGCTTAGGTTGAATTATGGATGGAATCTTATCAACAAAATTTAATTAACATTAACAACAATGTTTCACTTTGTTTTATGGTTGAGTATACTAGTATACTATTAGTGATCAGTTGAGGTCGCGATGGTTTTTGTATTCTGTTTCTTTTATTTTAAGCACACACATACAATTTTATTCACATGATTTTATTTATTTTGACACTGACACAAAAATTATTATGAACTCATCCTTGCACTGCCTAACGTGATGTGCTGATGGTGTATAGGGGAATCATCTGCACGTATTCCTTTATCCTTAAGTGACAGAACAAAGGTCACATATAATTTTGTATAAAGCCTCGAAAGTTTAACCATATTTTACATACTTAATATATTCAATATGTATCAATAGCCCACTATACAAGGAATACTTTGGAGGCGAATAAAATAACGGACATGGCATTTTTTGTATCTTCTTTGTAGGATGTTTTAGTACGTAATGTCTAATTCATTATAACAACACAACTGCTTGGCTGGTCCTTCGAAATTTTAACTTTATAATGTATTTATCGAATTGTCTACCTCTACCATGTCAATATCGTGACATCTTCTTACAACTATTGGAAATCCGGACCAATGAGGGTCGAATGTTCCCCACCAAGATATGTGAATACTAAACTGACAAGGTGCGCCAACGCATTATTACGCTAACGGGCGTCGAAGCAAGACGTGCCTACCCTTAGTGATCTATTGCAAAATTTAATATGCTGCTTAAGAAATTTCAAGTGCTGAAGGAATAGTTTGTTTCTACTTGTAAAGTTTGGTCAACAAACCTGTTTCGGTTTCATTGCTGAGGAGTCAGCTATGGCTCACATTTTGGGCAGTAACGCATTTCTGGCGTATCAGTGATGATGGGTTAGGCGTGATAACCATTTGCTATCCAGTGGTTCGTCTGATAGCTGAATATTAACGCATTTATTTACTCGTAAAAAAGTTTTTTGAAAGACAAATCCGGCCACTCCTGATAAAGAAAACAGCAGAATATTCGTATTGTGACCTATGTCAATAAAAATATACGTCAACACTTTATTCGTTGCTAAGGTTTTTCAATGAACTGAGACAGTGAACCATATCAGAACTTTAATCAAAGTGTTTATGCTTTGCAAACAATATTTTGCAGTCACACTTTTCATAACTTGTACACGGCTCGCTTCATAATACAATATTGATACTATTGCAGAATTAAAAATGTTAAAGTGAGTCCCGAGTGAACTGCGTTTGTTTAACTCAAAGTTATTTATTTAACCTGATCGTGTCGGGTGACTTCAAACGCCTTAAAAAAAATTGTCAACCAAACACCTAACAGCCAATCGTCGCTGACATAGGAGTAATTTCTTAACCTCCTCATTGTTTAAGATATAGTGCGAAGGTGCAATTAATTTGAACCTTACTGAACTCTATATCGGAGTCTTCGTTCACTGACATAAATCTTGAAGTTCACATTTTTGTTCCGCTGTGGATTCATAGACTATCATTTTCTTCTCACTTTGTTTGCAAAACATGAAGGACAATCACAGCCTGCATTGCAGTTGCGAATTCAAAAATATTTCCATAATTTGTGAACTTCAACAAAAGCTTGCTATTCCCTCTCAATTTATATCATGGGAATGCGTTTTAGCGTTCCGTGCATCGTTCGTTATAAAATTCACTCTTATGAAATCCTTGTCTGTCTATCTGTCACGTCTTGTTTTTCTGTTAAGCTGCTGAAAGTACAGAGTTGATGATGTTACTTTTTAGTATTCAATAACCTCTTATTTTATTTGATGTGACATGTTACATGTAGGCTTGATATTTTGTTAAAAGGAATCCTTATTTATAATTCATGAACGAATTCAGCGAGGTGCGCGTGTGTGTGACTTGTAGTTTAAAAGAAAACCAAACATTAATAAATAATACAAATAATCATTTTTGTAATTCATGGTACAGAACCTTCTCTGAGCAAGTCCAGTTCAGACTTGTCAATTTTTTTTTCAATTGAGCAAAACCTTTTATCTCTCCCACTTTGCATTAGCTTACGCCGAGCACAGTCACACGCAGTGATTAAGGGTTGGTTCGCGTTGAGTTATTATCATCATAATTTTTCGCAGCTTCACTCGAGCGCGGCTTTATTGTTATGTAGGTGTAATTTTGAGAATATGTCCATTTAAGTATTTTTTAGCTTTTTAAGCGTTTGTTAACATAAATCCACCAAATAGCAGTTATGCAGATATATTTTCATATACTCGTTCATATGGCTAAATAATTTTAAAGGTTGCGCAATGTTACACGACTTTGTGCAGTAGACAACAAAAAAATTAAAATATTTTGAATCACAAAAATTTACACGGGGTACAAAGCATAACGGAGAACTATTATTGAACGGTTAAAAAAAAACATTTTCCCCACTAAATTAAAATTTATTGTATCTACCAAAATTTACACAGGGCACAAAGCTTAAGCAGTATGGACGGCTATGATTTTCGAAACTTCTTAGGAGACTATACGCGACGGTGTCCACGATCTGACTTTTGAAGAAATATAAAACAATGCATTTTAAAATTATTGACATCTAGCAAACTGCCCTCTGTTCGCTTAGCTTCGTTTCTGAGAGAACCGGGAACAAACGCACACACAAACAGACAAAAGTTCTAACAATTATTGTTTTATGTTCTATTGCGTTATTAAAGGCCCGTCATAATGTTAGAATTTAGTTACTGGATAGCGTTATGCTGATTTAAACATAATTACCGTTGAAATAAGGATCATAACAGCACGTATTATTAACCGATTACAATACAATAATATTACATAAGGGTGTTAAGTTATTAAGGATTTAAAAGATGTGCTGACGAGTTTCCTTCGCCTTTTTTCTCCTCAATGTTAAAGCATCTTTTCGAAACGGTACTAAAAGCAAAAATGAGGTGCATCCTTGTATCTACAAACTACCTAATGATTAAATGATTTTGAATTTGAATTAGAAGAACCTACAACATGGGGTTGATGTTATCGGCAAGATCATTAGGTTCCTCGATAAGTAACTTAACAGTGACATTAATGGGGCAAGTAGACTTTTATAACTTACAAGTGGACCAACTCAACTTCGTTCGTGTTGACCGATTATATATGAACATGATATATGTAGAGAGTCGACCTATGTCGACCCGGAATAATGTTCTTTTCAAACGGTAAAATTATAATCCAGTAGGTGCCATGGCCCGGTTGTTATTTTGCGGATACACACAAATTCACTTGCTCTTTGTAATCTTAGTATAGACTTTTGAAAAACTTCTGTGGAAATAGATCTATTTTTTGGATAATCTTAATATTGATCCATATTGTTTGGCATGTTAGTGTCCGATTCAGATATAATAATAATAAATTACACTTTTGCCGAGATGTGTATGATCAAAATATATTTTTTTAATGTTACCATATTCGTTTTTCATATTCATTGAGCGATTATTTCTTTCTTACCTTCCTCTCATTTCAGTGATACCTTTGGTTCTGCTGATGTTCATGACGGTGACTACTTACCATCAAGTAGCTCGACTGCTCGTTTGTTGGATATTATCATAAAAAAAAATTTGCTTTTCATCATACATGTTGCCTTTGAAATTAATGAAAATTTATTTTGTTTCTTTAAACTTTAAATATTAAAATGTTTGTATTGCAGCTAAATTTTCTAAATATTTAATGTAAATTTTAAATTGTAGATAAAAATTTCAAAGCATTTATTACACGCTTATTTTAGCTTATTATGCTCAACGTCACGTACATATCAGGGTTAGCGTACGATGAATTATAACAGCGGTAATTTTTTCGCTGCGTAAGTAGAGTTAACATTATTTTTATGTTAGTGTGGTTCAGTGTATTAGCAAATGTTTATTTTATCTTAAAGGTTACCTACGAGCGCTTGGTTAAACATTGATATCAAACAAAAAATATATAACCCTAATATAAGAGTTTGCGCTAAATAGATTTTTTATAATAGGTCTTCACCTATGATATTGCCATTTTTCATGAAATAAATGAAGCGTATTTTGTTTCTATATTTTTTATTGCTATTAATCAAGGTAATCACCCATGCAATCAATGCATATTTGCCAACGCATTGGTAGCTAATTGATGCCCTTTTTGAAAAAATCAGCTGGATGGGAGGCAACAAATTCTTCAAAGGCATTTTGTACTGCCTCTCGGGTATTGAATTTTTTTTCCCGCCAAGAAGTTATCCAAATTCTGGAAAAAGTAGAAGTCTGTAGGCGCAAGGTCTGGTGAGTACGGCGG
>DWPT01003054.1:0-15081 GCA_018251895.1 Agathymus mariae mariae | reverse complement strand
GCTTCTGTCGCCTCTTACGACACCCTGTTCTGCCAGCATGGGATTGGGGGGAGTATTCTAGGCCGCTCCAATACGGCCAGAATTGTTCGTAGTGAATATTTTGGAAGGTACCAACTATTAGTGGCAAATTCCATAATAGACAAATTAGATTCAACGTTATGAATGTAACTTAATTATCCATATTCGAGACGCTAAAAGTATAAAATAGGCCAGTCTTATCAAGTCAAACTACTTCATTATTACAGTGATACAATATGAAGTTGTAATATAATTTTTATATTCGTAAACTTCTCTCTGTTCGCGTTTACGCAACGCAACGTAAGCGAGTGGTATCGCATCAAATCTGGCTGAGCGAGCTATAAAAAGTGTGTTGTGAATTCAACTTGCGCGTCGAAGTGCCAAATGTCCGACGGTCACCGAATTTTAAGCAACGTCGTATTATTGATAGTTGGATTTATGCCGTATTTTATTCCGCGTTATGTTAAGCGCGACAAGGTTGTCTACATGTCGTATACGAAATATATTACGTAAAAACAAAGGACAATAGGAAGGCAATTTAAATTCGTTTATGTATCTTGGCATTTTGTTTGACATTTGTTTTGCTTTCGCTAAATAAAGATTAATATATCATATCTTAACGATAATTATGCGCACATTGTTCTATCGTGGATTAGTAGAGGTCTTAGGATGTAAGGGGCTTCCACTAGGGGAGTCCGAGAAATTCTTCCATGATTTGCTATTTTATTTGCCTTAGATACCTTTCGAGCGAAATAAAATAATACAAATTTTAAAACTTTCTGATTAGTCATGAGTTGAAGAAGTCGAGAGGCGGGTTCATTTTTGGTCTTTAATTGCCAACGCACCACCAATGCACCCGGTGTCGTGGATAATGAAGTCGTCTGCAACCAACAAGTCTGAAGTCTGCTAATTATAAGCTAAAAAACATTAGACTAAAGAATATATTTTAATGTTGTTTACTTATAATAGTCTATGTACCTCACACGTTTTTGTTGGCTCGTACAAAATGACATAAAGACATTTAAATACTTCGGTGAACGCGTAGCACGCTGCGAGAGGTCCACAGGTGGGCGGCCAACTTTTTCCACTTAAGTTAATTAACTTGCCTTGTGTTAGTATCACTGTTAAGATACCTCAACATTTACATTTCCAACGCACAATTAAAATTGTTTGTTTTTAGATTTTGTTAAATTAAAAAGCAATTAAATTGCAACGATAAATTGTTTTAGTACCCTGACGTCAAACTTATTTGTTGTATATAGAAGTCTGTTAAATCAGAAACCTAGCCTCGAATGTAATGATATGTAATATTTATATCAGAACTATAAAAAAAATTGTGCCACTTAATGTATATTTATAAAATTAAATCATTAAAACTGCATTCAGAAAACTGTAAAAGGTTGTTTGTGTCGTCCGAACAATATTCAACACGTTTCATACGACCAGAAAATCGTTAAATACAATAACATAAAAGTTAGAAAGCACCGAAACATAAATAAAACAATTTTTACTTTCTAATTCAAAGGGCAAGGGGATTAATTAGAGATAGTTGGACATTGGGAATTATGATTCACTGACTTTAATTGTCTCTCTCTTTGTCTCTTTGTCCCATTATATTTCAAGAACTGCTGAACGTTCTTAATAATAAGTGATAACACGTGATTGCGTAGATAATAGGCTATATAAAATATCAGTAAACCTAAGGATGTCTCTTATCAAAGAAAAAAACATAAAGTTTAGAATAATCACTTAAACATAATTGTTCAACCCGAGCGATGTCGGAGGGAGTTGCTAGTTTTAAATAACATTTAAAGATTGAAACGCAATCGTTAATATTTTATATTTAAAGATATATTTAAAGACTTTTATTATTATTAATATTTTAAGACTTTTCTGTTGATTATCTGTGACAGAAATCAAATATCCCTTACTTCTTAAGCACTCGGCAATCGTAGCGCACTTAAGCACACTTTAAACGCTCACGAGTCCAAGCCACTACGCCAGGAGTGAGTGTTTCAACTTAATATTTGTGAGATTAAACTTGGAGATCGTTCGGTATTCAAATTGTGGGGCTAAAATATGTTTTTTATTATATAAATTAAACAGTGCGTGTTCGTAGGCAACGTGTATCTACCAGGTACTTGGGAATAATTACCCGACTATAACTTGCCGAGTTTAATCTCCAGCCTTTGTCGGGTTGTTGTAAATACCGATCGCTTTATCGAAATTCCGGATCTAAGTCAACGCTGATCTAAGCCAGATTAGCTTCATATTAGTTACGAGCACTGCATTGCATTGTATGGAAATACATTAACCCCTTTATCAGGCCTTATATATACGTATAAGTTTGGCAAATTAAACGATAAAATTAATTAATAATTAAAAACAAGAACTTTAAAACGGTTTTTACTTGATTTCATTTATTGTTTCATTTCATATAATTATTATGACTGATAACCGCATACCATTTGATCGCTAATGGCGATGTAGTAACCCGATTGATAGACAGACGTAGGACTTTGGAAGACAGACCGAGATTTTTTTTATTAATAATATAATTAAGTGAGGATAGTTACTAAATATAAAATGATCACTGTAAAGTAATTTAGCAACGTCAAGATATACCTATAACAATACATTACTGGACATTTATAATACATTATTGTTAATTATTTATTTTACATATATGTTATTGATAAATACTAAAGTATCGTGTTCAGACATCAAAATATCTCAGACAAATATATTTGTAACAAATAGGAATATTAACAAAAATTCCCCAATTGCAGTGGAGTTAAATCAAACACGTGCCCGATCAACTAAAATCAACTAAAATCTCTGTAAGTGTGGACAAATCCGATAGATATGTTTTTGGTATTTAACATTTTCCCAGCATATGAGTACTGTTATAATCATTACTATACGAAACATCCTCCTTATCCTTACTTCGACGGAAACAGTAGCATACTTGTCTAATGCTGCGATTAATATTAATGTTTACGAAATTATTGTAGATTCATTTAAAATGCTCAATCGCAGCTAATGGACCTACGCACCTACGTACGCGGCTTATATTTGTGACATGACGTGGATTTTATTGACGTCAAAGCGTCAAATAATACTGTCGATGGATAGAAAACAAACTGATTATGTTTTTGTTCGCAAAAATTACTTATTATACATTTAATTGAATAACTTTATACTAGGTACGTTATGGAGCTCCATAACTATCGGATATCCGAAATAATAATATATCTGAAACCGTAACCGAATCTCATATAAAAGTTTCCAATAATTTCGGATAGGGGCAGAGTCTAAATGAAACACGTTATGCCAGATTTTCACTGTCTCAGCCGATACACTAGCCGCGTATTTCTCATTTTACTGCTTTATTGTTAAGGCTGTTGCTTTATTTTGTGTTTATAATATCACATAATACCTTAAAATATAGTCAAACCCAGTAAACACATTATATTATTTTTCCAAGTTGTAAATCATCTAATATCCGCAACCGAAATTATCCGAAACAATTGGATAATCCGAAGTAATTTCATAATCGTAACCGAAACCGGTAAAACGTTATCCGTATCCGCATCCAGATAAGAAATTTCATATCCATAACATCCCTCCTTCATACTTCTTGATTAAATATGTTAAAGCCAGTTATTCGTTCGTAATTCCTTAAATTCTATTAAATTCTAGAAAAAACATACGGTTGAATAGCGCAGTGGCTGTGAAATATTGACGGTGTTTACACCTTTATCCTTTAATGGTGTCACAGGATTTATCCAAATGCAGTCTTAGGGTCTTAGTAAGTAAGTAAGTAAACCATAAACAAAATATGTATTTCAGCACTAAGTAGATATAGCTAAAAGCTTATCCGACAGTTCGAATGTAATCTGTTGACTGCTATTGACACAGATAGATTTCCGTAAAATACAGCAAAACTATTTGTTAGAACTCCCGCCCGCAATTGTTTAATCCCGTCATTAAGCTGAACATTCGCTATTATTTGAGGTCATTCTAAACTGTTTAACGGCTACACATTATTTTATTAACCACACGGAATTTGTATTTTAATTTTAAAATAATTTATTTTCGCTTTAAATTCATCGTGTCACATTGCATTTCATCTTTAAGTTGCATCTAGTTAATTAATGCTCGCGGTTAACTTCGCTTTGCTTTGTGTTTTCGTGTTGGCGTCGTGTTGGTGTATGAAGATAACAGTGATCGTGGAGAAACATACGTCAGATATACACGTGGAACTCTGTGTTATCGTATCAAGGCGCCCGATTTGTTCAACCAACGACTCAGTATTTAAAAAAATTGAATTTAGAGATAAGATTATTAGAGATTTAAGAATATAATCTAAGATCTATATCAGAAATAAATATTTATAGTAATAATGAGAAAAGTTGGCATCAATTCGCGGTTAATTTGATTTCGGGATGAAATCGATGCTGTTGGTCGTGTGTGGTGGGTGGGAGAGAAACAGGTGCGACGAATATAATGTACTTACTATTAGTTTCTTTAATAGTCGTTTTAATAACATTTGAAGCGTAATACACTTTATCTGTAACACTAACGTGGTATGTAGGTAAAGACATATTACAGATCACAATGTTGTAAAGTTTTCTGTTAGTGTCAAAGATCCAATTATATGTGTTCTTTGGATGACCGTTAACGCGTTGGTTACGCCTTTGATATCACTGATATAATACACCATTTTTCTCAAATACTGCGAAATGATTTGTTTTGATTCTCACAGGTGCCGATATTTAGACAAACCCGCTATTAGTGGATAAACGCGCAAATATATGTGGTTATTTATTTACGGCGCCTAACGATTTTACAGGTCCGATAACGTGCCCAATGTAGCTGCACGATTGCCGTCGATTTAAAAACAATGGTCACTGCTTTATTATTGTATCGGCAGTACACGTATGATTGAATTCTATTGCCCGACAAAAGTCGTTTACGTTGGTTTAATCTACTAAGAATTACCAATATCTTCTTGAAGGAATATTAAATTAAAAATAAATAATAAAAATAAATAAAATAAAATTATTATTATGTAAAAATAAAGTCAGCACGTCGATATCCATTAAACCACCCCGGTAGTAATTTACCTAATACAGTTCCGTTCTATTGAGCATCACCGAATAGAAAATAATAACAAGTTTATGTTGTAGGTTTCGCGTTATTCGGATCTAAGGTGATGATCGAGCAGCTTGTGTGACTTTAGACACGGTGCTTACATGTAACATTGGCCTTATATATACATAAGCTCAATTTCGTACAGTGTTGTGTGTACAAGACTGATTTTGTAATTCGATGACGTCCGTCGACGAAAGGTCTTCAATATAGCGCAAAAACAAAACAAAGGGCAAAGTGCTGATCACATAGCTCGAAGGACCGTTATTAGTTGGCAAAGAAAGTGCCTCGTGTGATACGAGGACTAATCTAATGGACTAACGACCTGAAGAAGACAGCGGTAAGCCGTAAGACAGGCCAGAGTGAATCAAGTTAGAAGAGGCCTATTTCCAGCGATGGACTATTCAAGGACGATCGAAGGATTGAAAGTAAACGTATTAACCAAAAAATCAATTTACATACAGTTTTTCAACGAAGATATAAATTAAGCAACACTAGAAGGTGCATTATAAATGTACATAAATTAATTAATTTGGTGGTGTGAATAGACATGGCACAGTTTATTTTAACCATTATTGACAGCTCATTCTTTTGAGCGAGAAAGTCCGTAGGTAATAACCGTAACCAACCCATTTTTAACGATGACATTTATATTTTTTTTATGTAAATTATATTTTATGTTTTATACCGGCGTTGCGAGTTTTATTCTTCAAAGTTTTCAAAAATTTAATAAAGAAAAGAATGTTTTGATAGCGTAAGAATAGTCAGTTGAACGAGATTAATGCTATCCTAATAAAATTAATAACATAATGAAATATTTTAAACGTACTTAATGATGTTATCTGTCATACCCTATCCTGTTCTTGCTTCAAAATTAAATTAAGTCGGTGATCTTACTTTCTGTTATTTTTTTTTTTTATAAAATTTTGTTTGTGACCTTCAATTAGATTTTGAATGCTAGGCAGCTGTTTTCAGCTCCATCCATTGTCGAGTCCGAGCCAACCTGCCCTAGTCGTGGTCCACCTACCTTGTTTAGCAACAACGGACGAAGCTATGATAAACGGTTCCTCCCGTTGGAGTTCAATGGGCACCGTACCTCTCAATTTAAGCCCGACGGTGCTTGAATGGTCTACCACCACGCATTGTTTTGCCACGTGTTATGCCCGATGGTCGGCAACATTTCGGTGATGCCTTTGGCGTTACTGAAGTTTATGGGAAACGGTAATCACTTAACACCAAATGACTCGTCTGCTGATTTGCCGACTAGTTTCATAATGAAAAGATTAGGTAAAATATAAATGTGGGTATCAGGTTTTCCTCAGTTGTGCTCAACATCCAATGTAACTTCTGAGGACTGAGAGCTAATATGCCTCATTTGTCATTTGTTGTGTTGGCTACCATACTTTCACGTATAAGATATACCCTACCTAATAATACCCTACTCCTAACGCCTACTATTCGATAGAAGTGTTTGGCAATATCTATAAGTTCATTTATTTAAAACTTCTCATCAGAATGCTTTCGTAACCGATTTAACGTTTCAATTTATTGCACATTCTACATCCGATTTAGGAAGTATTTTTCAATACTTTCTTTTTTCAAATAAGAAATGAATTAAATGAAAAACTGCCGACTTATTATTTGAACGTTGAGATGTTAAAGGAGTTTTATTACGTATTATCATGACAAAGCAATCCAATGTTTTCTAAAATCAGATTTTGGACAGAAAGATGAAATTGTAAAGTATTGTAATTTTGTAAAGTAAACATTTTGGTATTTTTTTTTGCATAACGCTAATAAATACCGCGCACTGGTATTGACTATATAAAATTAATAATGGCTCCGTGTTGTTTATTAATTATGACAAACATTATGTAAAACTCCGTATCATCTACCATTTTTATCTCGAAGGACTTATATTAAGTTATTTGTAATTTTAAATTAAAACTACATAAGCAAACGATCGGCTGCCGCACGATAACATTCGAGCGAATCGTCTCATGCTTTTGTCAATAAAATGTAAGTTATCTAAAATAATTTAAGTAACGATGAAGGAAATACATCTGTCGAGATATCACTCTCTTCATGATTAAATATTTTGTATATTTTTTTAGTTTCTCAATCTCTTTACGTAGTTTATTAAGAATAACTTAAAAGTTACGGGTTTATTCAATTTGCATCTGTTAGGTAGTAATTGATTAAGTGTATTGAATTTCGAGTAATGGGATTATAAAGTCACTCGTGCGCTTCTCTGTAGTGTTTTAATAATTTATGACTTATAAATACCAATGCATTAACATAATTTTAATAATCGGACATACACGTGTGTAAAGCGTATCGATAACACCAAAAGTAATTAGATATTGTTAAATATCTTAATCCTGTTTAATTTTGCGTCTAGTAAAGTCAAAGCCAAGTAAGGCGACGTTATGGTAGCATTATAGATTTTGACATTGTTATATATTGTTTACGGTGGTTAAATAATAAATAACAAATATTGAGAAAGTAAATAATTAATTAAATATTAGATTATATGATGATTATAGACCAATAATACTAATTGTTTAATTTTTGAATCAGTATAATTAATTTGTAGATACCGTCTTACTTCCCAAGTAATCGTTTTGTGCTTCCGGTGAAAAGCAGTCGAACGATTTGGAAAAATAAACTCGGCAGTCTGGAGTCAACACTGGAGGAGCGAACAACACGCGAGGCAACAAAATAGAACAAATTAACTGCTGAAATGATCTCAAGTACGGAAAAATAAAACAGTATAAATAAAAAAAAATACATAAAATTAATTAGTTAAATGTGTAATAAAGAAATAATATCTCACTCACGGCAAAGCTTCTTCCATGACATCTGCTTATGAAAAATGCGAGTTACTGACCAATTTTACTATGACGCGAACGACCTACCGGTGCAGTAAGATGCCGATGAAGTAAGAGTCACGAATTGCTATCATCAAATAATAACAGCGTATATCACGATATCACACCGATGATAATGTCGAGGTCGCAACAGCTTTTATAGCGAGGTCAAGTCGCGACCTTCTCAAAAATTAGCACAGCCAACATGCATATTTAATTTACATTATCGTCAGTGAGGATACCGATAGCGTGGACAACGATAATAACGATTGATATGGACGGATTGCGAAATATAAGGAAGTGAACTTGTAATATTAATGTATTACGACAGTCGAAACTACCGACCATGAAGTTTTGTTTACGTTTCATCATTCTTCAGTGTCTACGTCACTACTGAATATCGTGCAAGTAATATTGCTACAACAACGAATTCCAATCGATATGAATTTTGTGTAAATGCTATCAATGAAATGTTATTAAGTTTTATAACTGTCAATTCTTTTTTTATAAAAGAGGACCACCGAATATACTTTATATTGAACAATTCGGTCACTGTAGCTACTACAGTTATAATAGGTAGTTTATAATAATGGTAATAATTAACTAAATAACTTTTAAATATAGTAATATTAATAGTAAAAAAATCTTACCTAGTTATTTAATCTATATTATACGAATTTTGTGAGTTTGTGTAAATGCGGAAGGTAATGACAGGAACAATAGCACCTATTTCAAAAATGATTTTACTATTAAATTTGAAATGTACATTATTAGATATGGACATAGGACATATCAAGTGTATATGTATAATAATTAATTGTCGATCCCGAACGGTGTCGAGACGGCCGCTAATAATGTATGAAATGAATAAAAAATAATATTTATTTAAAATTGTTTTTTTTTTTCAAATACTAATTTTAACTACTATGTAGTCTAAAAGTGATTTTGTAGTTTCGTCTTTTAGAGTAGATACATTAACTACTTGTGGTTTACAAGCCGCAGCTACTAGCTGAATGACATTATGCTATTAAAATTTTTCTTGTAAACAACAAGGGAAAAAGTTTTAATTGAAGTCTCGGCAGTTTCAGTTCGAATCTGGGCGCGAGTTTTATTAGAACATCCTAATGTAGATGACTGCGCCGTAGGATTTTGCTGCACACGACTCTCATTTTTTAACCATGATAAAGCACTTCACCGAAACGGTAGTACCAGACAAAAGTTGTGTGTACGCTGCCTATATAAATAAATGAATATTTTGAATTTAAAGTTATTAAGAAAACTATGAGGAAGAACTCAACATACATTTTTCGTAGCTTCTGTAAACTTAATTACCGCTTAATAATTACACCGACGAATTTTGAACGAATAAAATACACAAATATTTTATCTCGCCGATAAATAAATCTCTTCTGATTAACAACCGTTAATTGGTGCTTTGTGGAAATTGAATTGGTAATATAATATGATCAATTGCCGCGGTGAAACTCATGCGTGGAGACATGAATCACCTTTTTCAAAAAATAGCCGGGTGCCAATTAGGTAGCCAAAGAATAAAAGTTTCAAGTGTAGTGAGGATTAAATAATATCTAGACGATTTCACATACCCAACACTGCCCGGTGAGAAGACGTAATGCTACTCCAAAGGACCGTAGTACTTGAAGTGATTAAGTTTGTAAAACTTAAAGTGAATGGTTCTTTATGACAAACATAAATGGATCCATCCGCTCTTTAGACCAAACCAACTTTCCTTGCTTATTGTGCACCTTGCTGAATAACCGCCGAAGCTACGGCGAACTGATTCTCTAGTTTGAGGTGGCTAGACTCTCAAGTTAATTTTGATGCTATTTATGCGTGGTGGTAGGGTTCTTTATTTGGCTGGCTAACTACCCCTTTCATTGCAGAATGGACCATGAAAAATATTTCGTTTGTCGGTGTTGGAAAGCCAACACTAAACGGGTTCACCAGTTCCGTTTTAGGCACTTTATTTCAGTATTACAGACGTCCATGGATGGCTATGATTATCATTGATATGAGCACCTGTCATTTATCGGCTTTTTTATATAAAAAAAATACACTAGCCCTATCTAGTGTTACCGTACGCATGTTTTATATTTTAAAATTTTATTATATGTTACATGTACTATGATGCGTTTAAAAATACATGTTGTCATGCCCATTAATCATGTTCTGACTATAATTTTTGCTAAAATAAAACGTTTAATATCAATGTTAACTTTTATACTTCAAACATCTAAAACTATATTTATAGATTGAATGCTTCAATGAATACAGAAATATTTTCAATACTAAATAAACATCGTTAGCTACTTCAGCTAATTGTACCGATAATCAATCGAGAAAGTGGTGCTCGCGACACGAATAGACTCGCTTCAACATCAAGATAATACCCTGTAAAAATCATCGGGTAATGGATAGTCTTTACGAGAAGAGCATTATGACTGAAAATTGTTTGTCTCGCGTAGGGAGATGCAACTGATACAATAATAGATTACAGTGTGTAAAGCTGACGCATCGGCTTCGTTAATATTATTTATGTCCCGATGCGGGCCGACACAATATCACTTATTAATTATTTGATGGGACGGAATGACGCTCAACCCGTTTTATTATAGTAGTCGCGCGTGGGAACTTGCTTGACGCGATTTAAACGTTAAACTTGGACGTTTTAATATTAAGGTCAGCATACGAGGGGGGGTTAAATCTGAAATGTCACCACTGAACAAACATGTTTCTACGTTGAGTTACAATCAGTTAAAACATATTTACTATCCACTTAATTTATTGTAAGTTATTCATAAACCTAAATTTACCTTTTATTTTTAGGTGTAAGGATTTTTTAGGGATTAAGTAAAGATTCAAACATTCAGGCAGCGTATCGGCGTTATTTGACACTGATCGGTTTGCGCGTAACTTGAAGTCTATTCTTTGCCATAGAATCAAATAAATTTAAGGTATGTGTACATTTGGATTCAAGGTGATGATTCATACTGGTACAGTTATATATTTCCTAAGAAGTCGGGCAGAGCGTTCCTTTCTCGCTGTTATCGCAAGATTGCGCCTGAACTGTTCAAGGCCGGCGATATTCATACACTCAACCGTCCTTGTGACGTAATCATCTGAACAATTATTTTGATAAATAGTATTCGATATTGGTATAAGTACGCTGACAATAGTCATGATACTTAATGCTGACATTAAGTGCGCTGGCAACTGGGAAGCGGAAGGCACCATAATAAAATTGTAATCTTAAAATTTGTGAAGTCTCAATTCAATATTTCGGTTGTTGTTTAAAGTACATGAACTACTGTTGAAGACGGAAGTATATAACGTATGTTAATATTTATGCGCTAACCAAACTTTTACTCATGACGTATACCGCAATTATAATGTCAATTAATAAACGACTTTTGACAGTTCGGCTGTACATGTTTAACTTCACGGATGCCTGTAAAGAGTATGATATTATATTCAATCGCCATTCCGTCATGGACACTTATTTAATGTGTATTTTTATGGTGTCATTTAGCTTATATTATGAATTAGAAGGGATTAAATTTTTACAGTGTAAATATTGTAATTTAATCACTACATTTTTTTATTAATATGGGTTATTATCTTTATTAGTCTTACAAACTCTAATGAACAATATCTAATTTAATAGCTTAGAAATAAGGAGGTGATGGTGTGTAAAACAGAAAAGGACTTTTTGATTTAAATATCCAGATGCATTAATTCGATTCTCTTTGTAATCGATTTTTGTTTACACGCGATTTCGTCAGTTTGGCGTTAGTATAATGTCTGTTTTGTATAAATATGTCTTACACGCAAAATAAATAGAGACGTTGAAATTATTTTATTTTTTGATATTAAAACTAGTCCTGTAAAGAAAAATTTGGTTAATATCGATGAAAAAAAAAAACTATTTATTTTTTCTTAAATTTTTTAATTATATTTGATTTCAAAGGATTAAAGGTTCTGAACGCTTCTGATAAATGATGTTATAGGCTTTGATATATCTAATCTATTACTATCCACCTTTTATGTACCGATGAGTAAAATGTTTGTGTAACGACGGTTTATAACTTATTCACTGGTGAAATAAATATTTAACTAAGTTTATTAGGTGGAAGTACGAAACTAAGACATAAGGCAGAATCATACTCTGCACTGTTTTAACAATAAATATAATGAGAAAAGAGGAAGCTAAAAAGATCGCTGGAATGTATAAGACAAATCGGAAAGAGAGGTGGAAGAATGTTATGTTCTACTAGAGAGTAGACATGACCCGCTCTATTGCATAATAATGTGACAATCTTTATACTTACTTTAACTTACTATAGTTTTAAATAACAGTCAATAGACACACGATTTTTTTGTTATTCATACATACATCTATACTTATTTAGTATAGTTTTTTTAATACATATGGATTGTTTGAAAAGTAAATCTTTATGAAACAATGAAATAACAGAACTGAAATCATATTCAAAAACCATAATAATAGAGATCATTCATCGTAACGACAAAATTGTGAACAAACTGTCACGTAAAATTACAGTTGAGTGATTTCTGCGCGAATAAAACTTAAATATTAAACGCTTATATAACTATAAACACCAATGTAATGCTTTTAGCTTAAATCGCTTTGTTTGTAGTATTTAAATATAGCAATTAAATAAAGCTACTGTAAGGAAAGTTACCGAGCGCAGCGAACTGAAGTTTTGTATTAAAAATAGATGCGTATCTACCCTCGTCCAACAATGGAGTAAAATAAATTATTTCAACTTCAGCATTGAAAGTATCTACGCTTTATAAATAAGCTGGAAACAAATAAATGTTTTTATGGAATGTTTATTGGTTTTTCTTTGTAGGTATTAATTGATTGTGATGTAGACTTAGCGAGTGATTTGCATTGCTTGATTACAGTTGTTTAACAACTATGTGCATGTACATATGTGAAGATATTTTTAATTATTAGATGATACACGGTTGTGTTAAATGTACTTTAGAACATTTATTACATATAAAGTAAAACAAGCGATATAATCAAGTTATTGATCGTTTTAATTATCCAACAAAAATACTACGTCTTCACTATCTAGTTGACCCCGTTTGAGGAGACGCGAAATAGTAAGCATGTAAACAAGGTTTAGTTTATTAATATGAACAATAAAGGGAACACGGGACGATGCGGGCTCGGCGGAACGGAACGACCCGTTGACCCACTCTCCCCACTCGATTACTGCACTGAAGATTCAATTGGACAAAGGCAGAAAACACGGTTAACACGATTATATTCATAAAGTTGTCCGCTCCTGAGTAAAGAGTAATTCTAGCGATTCGGATTTGGACTCTAGATAACGAGATTGAGAGCGCGCTTTGTTAGAAGCGAATGCCTTTGTAGAAATGGAATTTGGGTTCACGATCCGGTCTTCGTATTAGTTTTGACTCGCTAATTTGATACAGACTAATTTTGAAATGAAACCTTAACGTTTTTACTAATCTTAATTAATTGCTATATTTTAACATTTTATTACGTTAAGAAGATGTTTTCTTTGTGGTTTGAACAAATAGAATATATTGCACTTGTTGGTCTTAATCATCTTTAATGAGTTTGTATATTTTTTTATAAAAACTCACCATAGGGAACGCCCAGTGTGGGATCACATAAATTGCATGGTTCAGCCGGCTTACCTGTAATAAATAAAAAAATTACACTATAGGTACACACTGTAGTTTAGTTTGAACCACGACGAAAACCAACTAATTAAATATGCAGAAAATAATATTTTATTTATAAAAAAAGTATTCTATGGTAGGTATGGTATACAATATTAATATTAGGCTTTATCGCCATTGAGTGTTTTCTTCCAGGCAATAATTACCTGGGTCTTCTGCTGTTTTTCGAGGATTGTTGAATTGTCGCGAAAGGCGTGGAAAGTTCCGGTAAACTCGGAAATGAGCGTAAATGGTGGACAGAGCCGCCCACGTGTCAAAGCGGAGAGTTCTCTGTGATCAATGATTGCATCTACGACCGTTTATTAGTTTTGGAGTGCAATAAAACCTCTGCAAAATAACTGGGGTTTTTGAACCCGTTCGTCCTAACACGTATATCCGTCGTTTGGGCCTGTACGCATCCGATATGTAAACTAAATGCCAGTAAGTGCTTTAAGCTTAATCAAACACAGGTTTGATCTACTCTATTGGATGTTAGAGGAAATACATCCACTGATATTTACGTATAGGCTTTGAAGAATTAGGTACGTTCGGAAACCATCGAGTACGCATCTCCTCGAGCACCCTCGTAAATGTGATCTCTGATGAAAACTCGACAGTCTGGAGACTCACTTAGTTGCGTTTTGTACACCGTACGTCTCAACTCTGCCATATACAAGTTTCAGCTTTCCCTTTAGAGACAAAGAGTTTGTTTTAAGAACACTTGCCACCTTAGAGGTCACGTTAATAAAATTGATCGCCTCGTGAACATTGCCACAATTTTGATACTAAAAACATTCTTCTCAAAGTTAAACTTCGACTTTTGAAATTGAAGACTTGAGCGTTTGAATATAAGTCATTTTTAGATGCCAGAACGTATTGCATCGTAATCTTGTAAATGTTGTATACAAATGTAAGATTTGTTGTTGTATAAGAGGTGAATTTATTTTTTATAAACTATTTCATATTGGTTTACCATTAACTAAGAAAAACGGATATAAAAATCGTTTAAAGAAAATAAATAAAAAACATTTTTAAACGTTTACACACTCACACCCCCGCATGTACACATATATGACATTATAAACACCCATGACCCGAAAACAAACATTTATCCATCACATAAATGTGTGCCCCAGCCGGGAATCGAACCGGCCGGGTCATTACCAACTGGGCTATGGGGGTCGTCAAAATATTTTGAAAAAAAAAACCAACTTCAATTTTATGAAGGTCACTTTTACAAATGGGAAGATTTCTTTGAAATTTGAAGAAAATTGGCCTAAACGGGAGGAATATTAAAAAA
>DWPT01003053.1:0-15083 GCA_018251895.1 Agathymus mariae mariae | reverse complement strand
AACTTTATTTATCACCTCACTGCGTCTCAGTGCACGACTGTATCACAACGCTGTCTATATATTATGTTATTCGTTCGGGGACGCGACTTTACAATTTACATACCTTTTCACTCTGAGGTAGTCTTTCATCTTTGTCAATTTTGTCTTCATCTTCAGACTCGTCGTTAACTGCATCTTCTGGAATTGCCTGTACCTGTAGGACAGGAAAGGAATATTTAGAAATGTTTATATAAATGAAAAGCCGAAATAATAAAGCTGACGATTACTTTAACGTCATTTCGGCTAATATACTTGGCATATTTGTAACTTATTTTTTTGTAATATATTTTAACTTTGTGGCTGTATTTTATATATAATACAACGTATAATAATCGATCAACTTAAGTGACGCGTGCGAAGCGCGGTGTTACTAGTTTCATTTATATATGCAAATTATGGCGTTTAAATTATTATTGAAACTTTGAACGATACATACTTTAATAGTCCTTTTTGGATGACTTTGAAATCAATTATACAATCGATTGTCTTAACGGAAAATTAATAATTAATATACTGCTTAATAAACGTCTATTTAATTTTTTATAGGACATTGGTCATATTCTCTCTTTAAATCTAACAATTTGGAAACACACAGAAAGAGCGGTATATATCATAAAATTTTATAAACAATACGAGGGACTTTTTCTTCGTAGACTTGGAACGTCCTAAATAGTTTCTATCAAAATATTCATATTTAAGTGATTAGAAATAACAAGATAAGAAACGGCCGATCATTTTATATACAATGTTACTGAATGAAATTTCCCAAGTTGATGGTACTGTTAACACAATATAACTCTATCGTTACTATTTCACATATGTATGTTGATTATTCACATGTTTCACACTTTGCATCAACCACGTTTTGCACAATACGCCTGAAGCGGCCAAACATTTTGTTTTCTTATTTCATGTAGTGTGTCAAAATTATTTGTTATTCCATTTGTTTTACATTGCGTTGCGTTGCGCTGGACGGTGCATTAATAACTATGTTTTGGTTCATTCTTTCTTTTTATTTCCCCACGAGATAGATCGTATTAACACGGTATATTTGGTACACAAATGACGGCCGCAAGGGCAGGACACACCATCCGAAGGTTCGGTGCCGGCTACGATAGCCACCGACAACGGAGGAAATGGTCCGCGGTGACGCAGTCTTCATGTACAGGTTACAGATGTAGGACACTCCCAAAGCTGAGCTTATGACCTGAAGGCAGCAACTATCTGAATTTAGAACGCTCAGTACTGGTCGGTGACGCACACGTTTGTATATTTTTGCTAACAATAAAACTGTAATAGGACCAAGTAGCCATATAAAATATATTTTTGATAATTTTAATGGTATGATTTATTTTTATTTTAATGTAGGTATGCTACGTTATCGATTTGTCATTGTAATTATTGACGAAATATCTATTGTATTGTAGATGTATTTTGTTATGGACCTCTTAAAAAACTGTATTTCGTTTACGAAATGAGATACCATGAGTTTGAAATGAGACAAAAATTGGGTAAAAGTTGTTTTTTGGGTGCATGTATGTTGTGTGTGGCCACCGTCGTCTACAAACATTAGCAAGACCAAAGGTGTCACATAACTGATGCGTTGTCGGCCAGATGAGAAGAAGGTAAGAAAGGAAGTACTGGCTCTCAAGCCCCCAGCCGGAACACGACGAGTCGTTTGGCGGCTGACTCGAGCAGGAGGGTTGTAGCTAGCCAGGCAGGCTTCACGGAAAGATAATAATACCAATAATAACTTAATATCGATACTGATAATATCATCCTTATGCAAAGCATTACCACCGTGCGGGCTGGCTTCTATCGCCTCCTTCGACACCCTGTTCTGCCAGCGTGGGATTTGAGGGGAGTATTCCAGGCCGCCCTAATGCGGTCTAAATTATAATGTGTATATTTTATTAATATTTCTCGACACGATTACGTAGTTTCCTTATACGTCCAAACGATGATACAGACAGACAGAATTAACAGTGTCATTGTAATTGTTATAGCGTGTATCGTAAAATACCTGTACACCCGGCGCATGTGGCAACATTCTTAAGTTTTCAAACAATCTATTCTTTATTTTCTCCAAGTACTCCAGTGTGTTCTGATTGGACATATTGCTGGGTGATATGTGCAGCTTGAAGTCGGGCCCGAAGTATTCGAAGTAATCGTTGTACGGTAGCTCATTGGCTATTTCTACGCCGAGGGCCACTGACGTTTCGTACGTCCAGCATCGCGACACGTTGCGAATGGTGTAGCTGTAACAAATAATTCACAGCTAAAACACTAACAACAACAACTCCACTAGCGATACCAACTTGCTTTTGTTTTTGTAATACAAAAGACATCTGTGATGTTAAGGTTATTAAAGTTTTAATTTTAGTCTAGTTTTTATAACAAAAATTCTGAAGTAACTTCATTTCTCATGAATCTTGTCATCACTATAGCAAATTTCTATTTTATTAGATCAATCAATGAACAACATATTTCTATACATTGTTTATTGAAAACATACACGGTCATACATTACATTCACTTTCACATTCGTCCAGTGAAGTAATAATCTTTTGACTTGCGACGTGATACATGATGATAACCGATGCTTTAGTAACTGCTATGGTTATCAAATTTTATTTAGTGATCAGGTTAGAATTATATTATTGAATATATATACAAACCCTCCACCACCAACGAGGAGGAATGGCAGCCCAAATCGTTTAACCAACTCCACGCAGCGCCCATGTCCGCGCACAGTTAAATTGAAACAACCCAGTCTGTCACCTGGTGGAAACATAACAAATTAAATACTACATAACCACACGTATATGACAATGGTAATGCTTTCAAAATACATACGAGCAATTGTAATGAAGATGCTCTCTTGTTGGATAACCAGAAACAGGTTCAATATATGTGAGTTTTAAAATTTACAAATCAACTTTTCAATTTAGTAAATAAATTACATATCCACATCTAAGTTTCTGCCCATATCCCAACAGAAACCCTAACTAAACAATAAGACGGTTGAGGGTTATGGAAAATAGTCTCTTAATTTTTTTATAAAACAATGCAATTTAGATCGTTATTAATGTAATACGCCGCATATAATAATAATATAGTTGGTACCTGTCAGAGAATCGGCGCCACACTGCAACACAACGGCGCTGGGCTGGAAGGTCTCCATCACTTTGGATATGATAGGAACGAATATAGACTCGTACGACTCGTCGTCCATCCCATCGCGCAGGGGTATATTGACAGCGTAATATTTACCCTTGCCCGCACCTATGTCGCGTAAATCACCTGCGAAACACACGTTTATTTTAAAGATCCAATCGTCTACGAGTCCGTTTGTGTATTGGATATCGTCTGAACTACTTCATATACTTCAGATAAAACCTATACTATAAAATACATATTTACAAAATATATTAGGGTTGGTATCATGATGTAGCTAAGTCTCTTGTTACTTGAACCTTATTATAAAACTATAAAAATCTAAATTCTAGATATATATATATATATATATATATTGTATTTACTAGTAATCCAAATTTATCAACAAATATAAAGTTTGGTGATGCTGCCGTGGACCGCCAAGTCAACTGTTCGCCAGTAAAACATGATAAGCACATGGAATTCTTCAAAACCAAAAGTAAAATATTATTTTCAAAAATTGTAAATAAATTAATATTGATATCAGTATTTAAATGCAATTTTTATTTGTTGTTATCCATGTACAGATCATGTAACGTGTTAGAAAAGTTGCTAATTATCATTAGTACAATTGAAACAAAAATTCTGTCGCTCACTCAATTATGTAAGCTCACCAGTTCCAGGGAAGTACTCCCCGTATTTGTGGAAGGAGACGGTCATGACTCTGTCGGTGGTGTAGAAGGCCTCTTCCACGCCGTCGCCGTGGTGCACATCAATATCAATATAGAGAACTCGCTGGTGATACTTTAACAGCTCCAATATGCCCAGGACAATATCATTCACGTAACAGAAACCTGACGCCTCAGACTTCTTGGCGTGGTGTAGACCACCACCCCAATTGATACATATTTCTGAAGCCTGCAAAAGTTATTAATTATCATCATCATTATCAGAGATAATTTAATATGACAAATAAACATACTGAAGTTTATTGTCTATCCAAATATCAATATATATTCCTTTTTTTTATCGCAACTACTTACTTACGCAAATAGTAGGGGATATGATGTATTCATGTACCAATAACAACAATAAGCACTTAAACATCTCGATGTGACATGTTCATAAGTTAAAGTTTGTACCTGTTTATTGAGTTTCACAGCAGCAGCAACTGAGCCACCGGCAGACAGCTGACAGAACTCATAGAGACCATCAAATACAGGGCAATCTTCACCCACATTAACTGGAATAAAATTTTGCGACCACTGTATTATAATATGCAAAATCGATCGTTGTAATACAGCTACAATGAGAACTTAAGAAAAGATGTTCCTGCATTATAAAAAAATGTTTTTATAGCTAATTCTATATATAAATACAACAGATTTTCAAACATAAATTTTTGTAATGTACTAGCAAACTACCCTCGCTTTGCTACAGAAAAAGTACATCTTATGCTTAGAAATAAAAATGCATTGTTATGGACTTAGTTTTACTCATTCTGTGAATTAATTTATATGAATTATATATTTTTTATTTTTGTTAGTTTTATAGATGGATTGAAATGAAACCAACTTTAAATATTAAGTGACGCTTAACACTATACATCAGTATAAATAAACAAAAATTCTAACAACTATTGTTTTTGGTTCTATGGTCTGAATAAAAGCTCCTAATAATAGTTTTTTTTTATATAAACTTCATGTATAGAAAGAAATCAGTTAGAATTATCATACGTATAGATACAATGAGAATAATATACTAATCTCTTCATAGAGCAGACCACAGTAATAAAAGGTAACTTACACCTTTGCATTTGCTTATTATATTCGGACACATTGTCAGGTCTGATAGAACGTAGGAAACGAATGTAGTCATCTGAGTGAAACTTTGTCATCTCATCGGCAGTGGCTTTGTGGGGTCTCTGAAGAAAAATAAATATATCAAATATAAATAAAAAGTAAGTATAACATTGAACCAAGAGTTTAGACCCATCAGGTGTATATAAGAGCAATGGACTTAAAAGAGAAGAGGAAGCAAGCATGAATGGTAGCAAAGTGAGTAGTGAGTCAATTTACTTAATAAATAAATTCTAATCTTAGTAAGTATCCACATATTCTACCCTATATGTATCCTATCACAATAAAATGACTAAGCATATGTGCATGAGGGGCAATTATGTGACTTTATTTGCAGGTGTATCATTATTATCAAAAATATTGAGATATTCAACAATCTACAAATATTGAGCTGCTTTAGTGGCAAAAGTAGTTCTCACGTCCCCATAACACTTCCACCATATTGAAGTAGAGGAAATCTTAAGCAATACAATGTCAATGCAATCAAATGTAGGCTGTAGAAGTATTTTAAAAGTGGTAACTGCATTAGCAGTACTATGTGGTTAACGAAAATTTTCAAAGTAATCTAAATTGCTTAGAATAATGTAGTTGTGTTTCTTTAAACAAAGTTTTTTCAAGTATCAATTAAAGGTTAATTATAATTTTAATAAAATACAATTTTTAATTTGGGTATGAAAACCCTTACATATTTTAAAGCTTATTTATATGTATTATATAATTAAAATTTTCTTGTATTGTAATTTATATAATTAATAACTATTATTACAAATCTTTACATAAATTTCTTATCTGTACTAATATTATAAAGAGAGAGTTCAATTTCTGAGTTTGTATATATATGCATAGGGTAATCTGAAAATTTATTTATAAGTTGAAAGACACAATTTTAAATGTACATCACCTATATATAATATATTCTTTAACCTAAACAAAGTAGGGCAATGTCCCTAGTCTAATATAAAATGAAATAATTATTATTGTAGTTGGGCTATAATCTATTATTTGATATAATACTTGTACACTATTATTATTGTACTAAACTCATATTTTATTTTACAATATACAGATATTTATAAAATTATATATTATATAAAAAACATATTTAAAGAGAATGTTATTTTTATTATTTCTCTCCTTTCTCCATTACCATCCAATTGGACTTTTAATGATATTCATGACATCAATTAATCTTAATCCTATAGTAATAAGAAATGCATTCTTTAATTTGTCAAACAATCAAAATTGTTCTCTATAAGTTTAAATTTAAATAATCCTAGCTATAAAATAAACCAATCCATTAAATTGTTATTGAGTTAAGTATTAATGTTTTTGTAATAAACATTTTACCCATTCAGTATGATACCTGTTGAGTATTTTTTAAACTTATTCGAAGATTATCCATTTCAGTTAAGTTTGCTGAATTTATATTTTTTAAACTTATGTAAAATAAATATACTTACATATATCTCCATTTTCCGGTAAAGACCATAGTTTAATAATAAATTATGCGTCATACGTATGCGATGAGGTTTCATTGGATGTCCTTGTCCATAATAATAATTACCTATGTCACCTAAAAATTAAACACAAATTCATTCATAATTTTATCAGCACAACTTTATTTTCAACTTTGTAAGTACGTGTTTCTTAGTTCATTTCACGGCTTGACATATTTTAGTCTGTAGCGCGTTTTACTAGAACAAGACAAAAGATAACTGGCCAATGGATATCGTGGTTTGGGTACAGACGCCATCAAATATTCTGAGTCACAAAGTCATAAAAATCGCAGGACGATTTTTTGCAATGATCGAGATGCAAAAATAAACATTTCGGTGATTTGTATTGCTCCTGCTTGCAGAATTATCTCAATATAACAGATCATATCAATAATTAACAGAAAGAAACGTTTTTCTAATAATGTGGCGGGTAACAAACTTTGTGATACTTACTATCGTAATAATAGCACACTCTTTTCTTGCTGTGAGGTTGCATAGCCATTTTAATTATTGAAGCACTTAAATTTTATCAAGATTGTTTCTTTAAAGTTTTGCACATTAACATTTATTTATCACTACTTAGAGGAACGATAAACTGTTTTGCTATTTCCCGATCGGTACCCGACGACCGGATTAATTCCAATTTCATTCGTTCGTTACTCAGTGAGTGAATTAGACTCACCGTCACCGCACCGCCGGACTTTCATTTGTTCGCTTTTACATTCAATACGGTAGGATCTCGAGCTTCGACATTTTAATACTATTCATGGAATCATTCACTCAATTATTTCCATTGCATTATTCATTCCATAGACATAGAAATTAGAATATTACATTCGGCTAGATATTTTTTCATCTTTCTATGTGTCAGGAACACTAAACATACAGTAGCTTGAAATGTATATGATTTATGTATATTTATTTATTATCTTGTACTGGTACTACAAGTGACAAATAATTAATATCAATTTATTTATTTATTTAATTTTATAAAAGTTTTCTTTTCAAATCAACAGAGCAAATGTAAATCGTTAACGATTATAAATTTTGTATTCAAAACCACAAAAGTTAATGTTGAAATATAATTACGTTAATGGCTCACTTATGAAACTGTCACAAGCTTTAAAATATGCGCATAGTAGTTAATTACTACATTTATTCGATAATTAATGTAAATAAAAATGAATGCAGTCAGTAGTACTAAATTAAATACAACCTTTCGTTGTAACTTAGGTTACATTTATCTTATATATATTTAGTAAGTAAATTAATCAGTAATTATATAATAACAAAATTTGTTATTCGGTATAACTGGATTCAGTCTAATAAAAGCCGAAATTTATTCGAGGGAATGGGTCTCTCTTTGTGGTTGTTTTGCTGCAGATTGATAGAAAATTCAATAACCAATTAAATCTCTGACAAAACATAATGTTTGCTACCTAAAATAAAAGCCGGGACACTTATAGGCGAATGATAATAAAACATACGCTTTCAATATTTGTTTGAATAAAACGAGGCTTAAGTTTGGACGTAATTGAAGTAGGTCGTATAGTTGTGAATGAATATTTTGTTCTATTAAGAAATTACTACCAAGACACTCAGATACCAACGCCATACGTAAAGCACTACTGAATTAAGCAATGTGGCTTGTCAGCAGTCCGGTAAATGACCGCTAGTAGTTCTCGAGCGCTTTATCAACATATTAAATGACTGTTTTTGAACCGTGTCGGAGATGTCCATGCAAGGTACTTAAAATCTTTATGTGCCTACTTAATTATGATTCTTATTGGTATCTTATTATGTTAGTCTTAATATAAATAGTTTACGAAAATAAAATGAAGTGATCTTTCAATTCACGGCTAAAATCAATATATGACCATTGAAACGAATATAGAGTGTGTTATATTAATGAGCAAATTTTTAACATGTTTACTTTAATTATTTATATAATAATACTTCTATGCTATTTTTATAAAAACGTTTTATTAAGCTATTTCAGCTTAATTTTAGGTTGAAATTCAGTGAGATTAAAAAAAATGCTATAACAATCTTGATAGTACTCAATGCCAAAACATTTCTTATATTAGAAAGATAGTTTGAATAAAATTTAAGCTACCATATTAAAACTATATAGTAGAATTCTGGGTCGTAGGTACTTCCATCAAGTTAGATGGCTTACATTCACTTCATTCAAGGATTTCATTCGCTTGAAAATATTGCAACCGTTCATCGCGTTAAGTCTGTTCGTTCAATTCTTTCTCTTTTGCTTAGGCAGTGGTCAAGGTGAGACGCGTATTTTGTTAACCGTTATTATCGATTTTGAATTATATTTTAATGAATAAGTATCTATGAAACCAAAATACGTAGTTCTGTTTGAGTGGTTAATTTATACAGTGCAGTGTTAATCTAAGTATATTTAATTTTTGTTAATCTAAATGATGATTCGTCATTTACAGATTGACCCTGCTACAATTGAAGAATTAATCTATTTAAATCACGGCCATCTTTGATTAGTTTAAACCATATAAAATGTAAGTAGCGATATTTTATTTCTATTTTGACTTGTAGTATTTGATTTTTAAATTTTCTTGTAATTTTGACATCAAAATGGCGGATATAGGCAGTGAGGGTTTAGGTTAAAGTCTGTAAGCCATTATACTTTTCTTATTGACCGTATTGTAGGAATAACGTGTTGTAGTTTTATTGATCACGATGCTTATCGAAATATTTCTTATGTGATTAAAATTTGTCGCTAATGTAGAGAATCTCGTTTTAAATAACAAATAAGTAAGTCTCGTTGTTGGAAGCAAATTTTGTTACTTTTACATTTCAACTTACTGTCAGTACAATACTATTACCGTATTACAATCAATAATTTTGTTACTAGTGTGTCATATTGCGTATATTTTGTGCGCATGCGTTAAGTTTTCACTGCGGCTGTCTGCGCATTTCTACATCATACAACTAACTACCTCAAATTTTATGTAGCGTCTATCGATTTTCAAAATTTTTACAACGCTAGTTTAGAACCACGGGTGCATTTTTATATGCTGTAGTGCCATGCCAGCATGCCACGTTTATAGTTAGATCTCCTTGATATATGGCATTTAATACAATAAGTGAAAGGTCTACCGTAGGTAACCGTTAACGTATTAATCGTGCGTATCCATCCTACTTAGGTAGATTATGAAATTGCTGCTTTAGTTTTTAATGTTCACAGATTGGAGCTATTTTTTTACATTCTAGAAATTTTGCTACATTCCAGCGCATATAGGGACCTAATTTCTGGTTGTAGTTAGTCGCGCAGATAGCTTTCTACTATTTCAAATACAGAACCTATTTATGTAAACTGTCTTATATGTCTTGACTTAATTTAATCAGTTAGTTAATGTTCGTAACATTTACAGTAAAATATTCTGTATTTAGTTTCAAAGTTTCAATTTATATTTTTGTTAGGTCTGGAAATTGGAACAATAGCCGCGGTGGTAGCGGTGGTTCCAAATTTGGAGGGAGCAAATTCAGTAATGGAGCTTCTAAATTCGGAGGGGGCGGCGGTAGATTTGGAGGCGGAGGTGGATTTGGAAATAAGAAAGAATTTGCTAATGGACAAAACATGCGTCGACCGAATTGGGACACAATGTCTCTTCAGCCTTTTAACAAGGATTTTTACAATCCACATGAGTCAGTTTTGAACAGGTCTCCTTATGAAATTGAAGAGTATAGAAATGCACATGAAATCACAGTCAGTGGCGTCAAAGTCCCAAGTTCTATTCACGAATTCATTGAAGCCAATTTTCCCGATTATGTGATGCAATCTATCAAGAATAGTGGTTACAAGGAACCAACACCTATTCAAGCTCAAGGGTGGCCAATAGCAATGTCTGGTAATAATTTAGTAGGCATTGCTCAGACTGGATCAGGAAAAACTTTGGCTTATATTCTTCCTGCTATTGTTCATATTAATAACCAACAGCCAATCAGGAGAGGGGATGGACCGATTGCATTGGTACTGGCACCAACAAGAGAATTGGCCCAACAAATCCAACAAGTTGCAACTGATTTTGGGAATGCTGCTTATGTTCGTAATACATGCGTATTTGGTGGAGCACCTAAAAGGGAGCAAGCACGTGACTTGGAAAGAGGTGTAGAGATTGTTATTGCAACACCTGGAAGGTTAATTGATTTTCTTGAAAGGGGTACAACAAATTTACAGCGTTGTACATACCTGGTATTGGATGAGGCTGATAGAATGTTAGACATGGGATTTGAACCTCAAATAAGGAAGATCATAGAACAAATTCGGCCCGATAGACAAACCTTGATGTGGTCTGCAACTTGGCCCAAGGAAGTCAGGAAATTGGCAGAAGATTACTTGGGTGACTACATGCAAATTAATATTGGGTCACTACAGCTCTCTGCAAATCACAACATATTGCAGATTGTAGATGTTTGTCAGGAACATGAAAAAGAAAATAAGTAAGTGATAGACTTGATTTTGTACTAAATGCCATTTTTAACATGATGATTTTAATTTTTTATTTATGAAAATTAACTTGATTAAAAGCCCAAGAACTACCTCTAAGAAGATCTGAATATTAGAAATATTTTTCATGATGTTTAAATAAATGAATGTTGCTAATTTTGTATTTTTCATCAGGTTAAATGTTTTGTTGCAAGAAATTGGACAAAGTCAAGAACCTGGCGCAAAAACAATAATATTTGTTGAGACTAAACGGAAAGTAGAAAATATAACGAGAAACATCAGACGTTATGGTTGGCCCGCTGTTTGTATGCATGGAGATAAAACTCAACAAGAAAGGGATGAAGTCCTATATCAGTTTAAGCAAGGTCGTGCCAGTATACTGGTTGCAACTGATGTTGCAGCTAGAGGACTAGGTATGTATTAGTGATAGTCTTTGACATTGAGATATCAAACATTATATTTTCAATGTTTCAATTTATTTAGTTATGTTATCATAATTTGCATTTGTTTTTGTATTTCAGAGGCACTGGCGGAAAGTTATTGTGTTCTATTTGAATACTTCCCTATATTGGGAATGTTTCTGCACTGGGTTTTAAGATAAACACCTTGATTCAGTGGTTATTTCCACTTTGAGAATGCAATAACTCGTCATTTAATGGTGCCTCAAATGTGCCTTTCACTGAGATTGGACCCACGGCCGGAAAGCTTGATGGTATGTCCGTGCATTCGGATACACTTGAGAGTTGAAGAAAACCTAGTGATGCACTTTTTTTATAATTGACATTATAAAGATACATGGAATATAAACACATCAGTGCATTGTTGAAAAACTTGACCACAGGTTGAGATGTTATGTTCGGCAAGAGGTCAAGGGTTTTCTGTTTCGGCCACATTGGAGTTTTCAAGGGAGCAATGAATAAGCTTAATAAAGGAACTCATCTTAATTTATCAAATTGGCGCCCTTAGCAAGACTCCAGGGTTCTAAGTGAGAGGCAGATGTAGTCTGTTGTTAATACATATCTCTTTGTAACTCATTCATGTAAGTAATATGGTTGTGAGTTACCATAAAAGATATATATATAAATTGTTCATTACTAAGTTTTCAACAGGTCGGATGACATTGTCTTATCTAATTTAAATCTGTTCTAAACTTTTCTTGAACGTGGCAACTCCAAATCTATTCGTTTTTTTTATTAAAATATTACTTACAGATGTTGATGGAATCAAATATGTTATAAACTTTGATTACCCAAACTCTTCTGAGGACTATATCCATCGCATTGGCCGTACAGGGCGCTCAAAATCAAAAGGAACGTCATATGCGTTCTTCACACCTTCAAATTCTCGCCAAGCCAAAGATCTTGTTAATGTTCTACAAGAAGCTAACCAGGTTAGTGCTTGCTTATTAATTTTACAATTATTATTCCTCATACCTTTGGCATGGGTACGTTTTTCAATAGCGTGACATGAATGCAAGTAGGAGGTACAATAATACAGCTACATGCCTTCGGTGTCCACATAACATAAAACTGGATCCCATCCTCAGATGTTGTGACATATTTATTATTGTATTAGATCCATAGTGTGAATTTTAAAAAACATTTATATATGATTCTGTTATTTAGATGGTGAATCCACAGCTGCAAACTATGGCAGAACGTTCTGGCGGCGGCGGCGGCGGCGGTTGGAATAGAAACCGTTACGGAGGAGGACGTGGTGGGGGTGGTTTCAGACGGGGTACAAATTTTGGCAGGGGTGGGAATGGCAATGGAGGTCACAAGAGATTTAATGAATATTAATTTATCTAATTTATTAAGTAGCTAATTCACGTAGGAGTACAACTGTGTGTTTAAGTATGTATGGATTTCACTTCTCATTGTATAAGCGTATAAGGTCGACTTGATAATTTTAAAATTTACTTTATGTATTTTTTAATATTCATTAATTGCATTTGACGTTTCACTGTGTAGTAAATACTGTTAGGAGTATTTTTTTTCCTGTGATATTTCAGTGAGGATAATGTTACACGTTAAATCTTAATTGACCACCGACCAGCATTGATATGCTCGTTTGTTTCCGCTTCGGAGAAACAAATGCCAAAATATTGTATTGTCATTCCATCATGCTGTTCTGAAAAAGAACAGACCTTATTTTAAAAAATAAAATTATTCGTAAATATTTGGTTTTTTTCATGACCTTCGAATATTAGCATAGATTCCTTCAATGCCATCGACACTCGGTTTCTCTTAAATTTTGACAGGAACTGCGGTAATAAAATAACGTTTTGCTTTGGTTCCCAAGACATTTAGCCTTATAGTAATATTGTCGAATATCAGGCCGAACATATAACTAGATTTATTAAATATCTTTTGCTTCATTAAAAGCAAAATTTGAAAGCCGTTTCAACTCTTTAAATCAAGACATTAACTACTTGATTGCAACTTAGACCCAAGATTCATGATAACATACTTCGGGGTTGAAGTAGTCTTCCAGGTTTTTCTGGAATTCATAAAAACGTCTGACCAAGAGTCCTTCGGCAGCAGTTTCATGTTCGTTACTTGTCAAAAAAAAGTAGAAGAGAGTTTACTGTATCTAGCGAAGTTCACGACACGTTCTAGGATTGTTTTTATGAAGTAGTGAATGAAAACACCAGTCAGTTTCACAATCAAGAAAAGAATCTGATTATAAAAGGGCGTGATTTTTATCTGCAGTCAGTGAGCGTTGGTTACGATCATGATTATTATATTTGTTGGTCGGCTAATGCCTTAATACAGAGAAATTGGCATTCATTCACAAGTATTGATTTTCTTTGTGTTGTAAAAAAACATTATTTTATTTAATATTTGGGTTAAATAAAATGCTTTTTGAAGTACAAAAGATGCATTTTTTTGCATATCTGTTTCATCCCTACCGTCTGGCATGTGGGGTATTTCAGATACAGATATTCGTTTGGAGTAATACAGCAGGCGTTCCTAAGTATAGCTCTGTGGACGGAACAGAGTAGTGTGTACATTTTGGGATTTGGGACTATCCATTAGGATGGTAGTTCCCGACACTCAACTGATTTCACAATATTGGCTAAAGTAAATCTTTCAAAAATATCTATCTTTATAGCTGTCAAGTAATGCTTAGTTTGGTCTATCATATCTGTGGGTCAGAGTTCTAGAGAAACTACTACGTATCAAGGATCTGCAGAAGACCTTGGTAAGTCAAGTCATCAATTGGCCGTCGCCCACCTTAGCTAGAGAACCTATCTCTCCACGCAAGGACAATTGGAGGAGGGTAGAAAAAAAAATTCTCACTGGGTCTAAGAGAGAGTTATTAAAATTTATTTGGTACATCTCACTGTTATTTTCATAAATATATCTCTTAAAAAGATGGATTTTTTATGTATCCTTAACACTAAATCTTATGTTTTCAACAGGTTTATTGCAACATGGCAGTATTTTTTATCAAATTAGCTGTGTCCATCTGTACCACATGAACAGAAAATATTTCTATTTGTTCATCAAATATTGCCTGCAAAATATGCGTGGTTGACAAAGAACTCCCGTGTTATTTATATCAAGTTATTGTTTGCCTGGCTCCAAGCGACAACTGCTGCTGGCACATTTTTTGTAAATAACTTGAATAATTATCTTGATTTTCAAACTTGCATTAGTGTCTGTTTTATCAAAATATAGTGTATATTTTATCCAACAAATAATGATTGTTTTGTTGTTATGCTCATATTACTATCGTTTATGTGTTACACAAATGTCATCAAATTATATGCATATGATAATAACTAGAAAATATATTACTTCAATATATATATTTTTTATTAGAATACATATTTCATATTTATGACTATGAATGTATGTTTAATAAATTCACTTTTAGACGAAAAATTAATAAATAAGGTTTTTACAACAGTTTTTCTGACTTCTAGTGTTTTTTTTGTGCCCAGACAAAGGGAAAGTGCTACCCTCCAGAGATGCGCGGGAAGGGGGTGGTGAATGCTCATGCATACCAGCGCAGCCGGCTGCGCTGGTTATGTGGGACTCCCGA
>DWPT01003052.1:0-15083 GCA_018251895.1 Agathymus mariae mariae | reverse complement strand
CGTTGTTCACCTATCACAGATGTGCAGTAACTTTATTGGGGGTGCCTAATACTTTTGGCCAAGGCTGTATGTAAATATATATCCATCGGGTTGTTTCGTTATACGGACAGCCCCCGCGCCCACTACTACGCCGTCGACATTCTTCAACCTGCCGATCCCGAACGATGGCCCCACGAACGCCAACTGCCTCAAGGAGAAGTCCATAGTGCCCGCCACTATCAGATGCGCTGTGCCGGTTCCAGCAGTTGTGCTGCAGTTTCTCAATATCACCAGTGAGAGATCCGTTGATTTATTTTCGCCATTCGTAATACTAACTTGTAAGCACACTAGATAGTAATAATTAATAGCATACACAAAGTGTGCGGTGTCGTGCAAAGCGTTTTGTCTTGTCACGCCTTTCGGCCATCATTTCAGTTCACATTATAAACACGACCGCATATAATATCATCATAACATTAAATACAATCTGAGCATACATACATTTTTCATTTCAAAAACTACATGGTGTGTGGTGCGAACCGTACACAGAGTATCAATAAAAACGCATAACAAAATAATATCAATAAGGTAAAAAAGAAGAAATATGTAAAAGTATACCCCGCAAGACATACATTGATGTCGTCATATTACGAACATATATCAGTATTACTTAATCAGAAGTGCATATACAGCTATGTTTGTGGGCGCTTCTAAGCAGTGATAGCGCTATGGGCGGGGATTTTCAGCATGGAAGAATTGTTACGTACTTTGGTCGAAGCAAACTGATTTACCTGTGTGTTCGTTGTAATATTATCAAAGGTATATGAAGTTATCCAGTAAGTGTGAAGATTATGAGTTTTTCTCCTCACATTGTTTTTAGATCCAGTTGTGGGGCCATTATTTGTTGTTATTGTTTTATTTTTAATTTGTTTAAACGAAAAAAAAAAAATACATTTGCAATGAGTCTGTGGCCAGAGTACTAGTACTAGTATAGTCCATTTTGAAATTAGAGCTCTGTGAACTGCAGCGCACCCTAAAAATATTATAGTACGTAAGTAAAACTAACTAACATCACAATTAACGAAGTGTTATTAATATTTCAACACTTGTAATGAGTTAGAATTTAATTATATATTTTTTTCTAACAAATAAACATTTATTTACTACATATAATAATTACAACAACGATTGAAACAAAAATTATATTTAATTATTAAATTTAAACTGCCATGAGTTTGTTTGAAATGTTGATAAAGTTTGTGGCTTCGGTACACCCACAAGACGACAACCAAAACAACAGTTAAAACCAACTATTAAAAACTTATTTACATAATTTTTATTGAACAGACGCTATTTTCCGCCACAGATTCTTCCTCGTCAAGTTCCAACAGTTCACAGGTTCAAGATACTTTTACGAGAATGCTCACAACGTTTAATGACTCCGGTGAGTAATAAAATCAAAGTCTTCAAACCTATTTACTAGTATGTTACATCGTAAAATGTGTCGCTGTTTAGTTTTTTTTATTTTTTTGCAACGTCAGTAGTCACAAACGAGCAGTTTGGCCTCCTGATGTGAGGTGGTCACCGTCACCCATGAACTTTCCTTACACTAAAAGCATCTTTTTTTATTTTTTGCGCCCAGACAAAGGAAAAAGGGCTACCCTCCGGAGATGCGCGGGAGGGAGTGGTGAATGCTCATGCATACCAGCGCAGCCGGCTGCGCTGGTTATGTGGGACTCTCGATAAACCTAGGAGCCTACCCACTAAACACCACCCGGGGTTGCTTTTGGCCCTGCGGCCTCTAAAGCGTCATCGGACGCGGCCCCCCCTGGGAAGGGGGGATAAAAGCATCTTCGACGCGTTGTTTAATAAGTTAAATCTCCCTTTTAACAGACTTCAAAACCGATGAGGTCCTATATTCGATTGTATTTTTTATGTTTGTTATCTCTGAACTCCGATATTTATCAACCGATTTATAAAATTCCTGTTTTGTTTGTGAGGGTAGGTATATTTTCTACTCTACCCCATTAAGGTTTGAAGATATATATACAATCCCACTCAGCGTGATATAAAAGACAAAATTAAGAAACCTTATTCAAATAGGAGTCGGGTTTATTGTTAAAACATTTACTTGTTAGATGACTGGATCAAATCTGTTTCGTTCTCGAGGTGTTTATGACATGCCGCTGCCGCGGTACGTGTAACCCTGATACGAGGGTATTCCTAATTCCCAGTACGACTGTGTGAGACCTCTCATAATTTATTTCATCGCTCATAATTTGCAAGGTTCCACTACCAGCCAGCAGTCCTTCGGCAACATGACTGTTGATGAGATCAGACGTCAGATGCTGGGGTGTCTGTCGGGTGGCGCCGTGGACACAAACGCGTGCACGGGCTTCGTAGCCTTCATGCAATTCTTGAATAACAATGGAAATAACGGTATAATTTCTATATCAAAACTATCTAAATAGCCGCGTCGATTCCCGGAACGTCTCTTAAACTATTCAAATTGATGAACAGTTCTGAAATAGTTATTTTATATTACTTTTAAAATTTTAGGATAACAGACCTGGCGAGTACTTAATATTTTGTATAGAAACAAGGAAGAAGCAGAAACTTTTTCTAGTCAGAGACTATGTTTTGAATGCTTAATAACATATATTATAAAATTAAGATATTAGAAAAATTGTTTTCACGCGGTGTCCATATTAATCAAGAACAGCTTAAGTTTTTTTTTTTTCAATTTTAGTCTTTTCTGATTTAGTACGACGTTTTGATATTTTTCTTAATAATTGTTTCATACTTTTTTTTATGCAGTACAACCGCAAAATTTTGAATCTCGTCTAAGCCGCGAGGCAGACTCCTCACAGTTAGAAATATTACAAGAAGCGGAACAAAATCCTGTACTGCCTCTCCAAAACTCAAGAAACAAGCGATCTACCATCGATCCGTTACGGGAATTTGCTATCTACTTAGGAAAATATAAAGCCTGGATGAATTCTAATCAACCGACAGTTGGCGGGAAATCCGACAGCTATGATGTCAAAAACGATTTGACAGCTGTCAAAACCATTCGAAAACGATCCATTGCTAAAGCCGGAATTAAATTAGGTATACCTGAAGATCCGATGCAGGATGTCAGTTCTTACGTCAAGCATACGCCCAACGTACATTACATCGAAGATATGGCTCAAGCGAACGAAATTAAATCTTATTTGGAGAAAATGTACCATAAAGACATCGATACAGCTAAAGATCATGTGCGGAAATTGGGCCAGTCGATTAAATCAGTGCATAAGAGATCAATTTACCACCACAAACTACATCAACCTCGCGTGCCGGAAAATCCAATGCAGGATATCAGCTACTACGTGAAAAACAAGCCCGGGACGAACATAAGGCCAAATTTGGTTCACGCAGCCAGGGTCAGACTTGGTCTGCAGGAAATTTTCGAGAGGGGCAACATTGAAATCGTTCACCGATATGGATCCAATTACATTCCTGGCGTACAGCCCATGATGGTAGGGGCAATAGAGAGCTTCACAGATATTTGAAAATAGTGTTGTAATTATCATCGAAATTTTAATGAGTCGTGAGTTTGTAAAAAGATTTATGTATTCGAATAATTCACTATTTTTGTTTTAAGTTATCACTGTGTCGGTTATGGAAAATATGAAATCGATTTATGTGCGCCATATGTGTAAAATGAAAGTTGAAAGAAAAAGCAACTAGCTCACTAGGTATTATAATTAACATAGATCAATATAAACGAAAATAATAATAATCATGTAAATGGCAATTATGAACTAAATTAATAAAAATACTTCAACATTTATATTTTATTTTTGTTATATATTTTTTTCTATCATTCACCTGTTTAATTCCGTAACTCATTATGTGGTTTCTAACTCAGTGTTAAGTTTCATCGTTCAAACGTTTGCCGTTTTCTAATAGAACAAACAGCAGTGGTAGTGTCCATGGACAATGGACAGGGGACCATTCAAAAAATCTTCGAATCAAAATCGGCAGTCCAAGGCTCTGATCATGGTTGAGTGGACGAAGATGATATTGTGTTAAGCTATCGTGACACTGTATTTAAGGTTATTAAAGTTTGACAGATTGTTACTGTAACTAGGATCAAGCAATACTGGGTGCAAAATAATAGGATAAAACACAAATATGGTATGAAACTAAATTTTAAATGAAACTTAAGATAGTATAGTTAAAGAATTAAAGAAATAACAGTTCTGCAATTGCCGATTCTTGTCGGCTCAAAGCTTGATCTGTCAAATTATCTTTTAGAGTTAAAGATGTCACAATTGACAACTGACATTAATGACAATATAAATAGTTCGTAGTCTATGGTTGGATTTTAAAAACAGGTGTGATTGAGAAGTTTGTTCTTTATGTATATCATCTATGGTCGTATACAAATCAAACACCGATTATATCATAAAGTGATGTTTTATTAAAAAAGACGCACGATCTAGCGACATTATGCAAGAGTTAACATATATCTAATAATTAAAAGATTAAATATAAATGTAATAATTTCTTAAAACTAGACAATATTTATATATAAATATATCTCGTTATTGTCGTTCGGTCATCGCTCAACTCCACCTTACTTAGGTCCGCAATGCATTAATATCTAGTGACCTACAACGGAATGTTTACATGGTTTTGTTAGACTGTATCTATATTTCATTCGGTAATGGATTCAAAATAATTAATTCTATTTTTCAGTTAAAGTTACTAATTTGACACTTTGTTGGTTGTATTTCCTATATAATCAAGTTTAATACTTACCGTAATTTATGATAATCTGTATTTTATGACTTCAAAAATAGTTTAAAGTGATTAATTTCCCCGATCGATTTTTAGTTAATGCAACTGATAAAATAAAACAATATTAAAGTACTCTTTGAAATATGAAAATAATATTTTTTAAGTATACAAAATTAATATGCAGTAGTATTTTATGATTTCTATAATAATCTTATTCATATAAATTTCATGATTCAATAAATCCATTAAATTATGACCTCATATTCATAAATCATAGACATACATGGACACTTGTCAAAATTAGTAACTCACACCAAAAAACTGGTTAAATCGATATCGTATCGAATACATATACTTCAAGTTATCTTACGAATTAAATACACAATTAATATAAAATAAAAACTGGATATGCAACACACCTGCAACAAAGTATCAACATCAAGGCACATTTCAACAATGTTTTCGAAGGTCACATCATAAGTCTAAGATAAGTTATCTACGTTGACAAAAGATACGTCGCGAAACCAATTTCTCAAAAAAATAATGGCAAATTTAAAATTGGCAACAGTCGATACGAATGCTAATGGAATGTTCCATTTACAATTTCATTATTTCGGATACAAACTTATTAAGGAATGTTTAAAAAATAACTATTCGACAAAAAAAATTAAATTCAGGTAACTCGGAATGTTTTTAAATGCAACGATTTTTATTTGCCAATTTTTATTTGAATTTAAATTTGTAAGCTCTCATTAATCTCATAAAAGGCACGAATTTCTTAAGATAATTTGTCTTAAAATAGAAGTCCTAATTGTAACAAAAAAATATTAAAATTAGTCATAAAAGGCGTAGTCAGAAAATAACTAGTACCGATGTGGTTTACAAGTCGATTATTTTATCAATAAGTATTGTAATTGGAAATCGATTCATTTATTATTCGAATATCTTTACAAAAGTTACACCTGTATTTTTAAATGTAAAAGTTAATACATTTTTCTTTATTGTATAAAAAGATTTATTTTCAAACACTATAAATGACTATTCATTATGACATCTCACACCAACTGCCCCCGTCTCCTTCACTTTTCACATGTGACTCTGCGGTCTCTTCTTTCTGCTGAAGAGTCCCCCGAAAACTCCCTTCTTGTCTTTCTTCTCCTTCGTCACGCCGCTTACTGACAACTCTGATTCACCGGACGATCTGTGGGATTTGTTACGGTTTTAAGGCTTCTAACACGCAGACATGGGTGGAATGCAAGATTTGTACAAAGAACTATAAATTGCGATTTTTAGTCTTGGACCAATAGGAATGATAAAGATAACCAGGACCTGTTCAGTTTCTATCGTCAATTAGAAAACGTCAAAGCTTACCTAGACGCCGGTCTCTGGTCTAGGGCGGGCGATCCGCCGCTGCCGGCGACTGACGCTGGGCGGGTATTACCACCACTGTTCCCTCCATACGCTAAGAACACAAACAATATTATAACCTAAAACCGAACCCAAATACCTACAATCGAAAAATTATGTGACATTAAACTATATTCAATCGTGGATACTTTTGTCAATAACGAGTATGCACTATGGATATTTTAGAATATAAACAAAGATAATTTTTAATGCTACTAATTTAAATGTCACATCCAATCATCTAATTGAGTTCAAATTCTAGATTGTAAGATATACTCCCAATTCAAGATATACACCCGCCATCAATCAGTTAAAGCGGCGAATAGGATTAATTAGTATGTTTGTTGGTACGAATAAAAACTTATTTATATAAGAGTTTTAAGTAGTTTATATTGAAGAAAATCGAAATTCCTTAATTTTCAATTACAATTCTATATATTTTCTTTCCGAACCAAACTCTTTTTGTACATATGTATACTACGTATAAGCATCCTTATCGTGAATACTCGCTATTCACATAAGGAAAAACGTACAGTCATCGTGCAAGAAAAATACGTTGGAAATTAATTAAAATAAAAAAGGTCTTAATTAGTAAAATTAAATAAAATATAAGACAAGGAATCAGCAATTTTTAAAAGAGTAAAATAATATTTAGAGTGAAATTTTAACAATTATAAACTCACAGTAAAAGAAAAATAAGCGAATACATTTAATAAAAATCACTATAATAAACAAAACGATTATGTCTATAATAACAAGAACAACTTAATACCACTAACTACATTCAATAAATAGTTGAACTACGAGATCGCTCAAGCGCCGACAACCCAACACATAGCCAAAGCATTCACAGATAAAAGAATAAAAATAAATATTGAGCATAAAATCAGCAACAAATATTATAGATAGTGTAATATTTTTGCCTCCTCTATGGTCATGCCGAAAAGTATTTTTAATTCGCACAAAAAAAAAAACAAAATTCATCAGTTGTTAAAATTAGCAAAACATTTTTGAAAATTTTAAAAGTACATTAAAGAAATATTGGCTCAAATCAGTTCACGTTTAGAATAAGATACATCTATTTGATACTTGATATTGATTGAAATATTATAGAATGGTAGATTTTACTATGGCAAAAAATTCTAATAGATGTATTGCTAACTATACAGCTGACATACATCAAGGGTCCATTTAACCGATCGACCGAATCAAACATGTACATGTACGGCCGCAATTGGCAGTCGAGCCGATCATCTAGTGGCAAGATATCTTAACAATTCCGTGCCTAAAAGGACACCTGAAATAGTCAGTAATTGTCGTTAATGTTAGATAGAAGTCGTTAAAACATGTCGGAAGTCAGCGGACAAGACGTAAGATTCCCGTGCATGGGTCGATCTCCAACCCCTCCACAAATCTGCAATGGACCACGGACAACACTCGTGCGCTGCGATAAACGCTACTTATGGGCTGGATAAAATCCAAATGTAATACATATAGTGAGAATGATATACATAAGGAAATAAATGATTCATAAAGAAACACGAAATGATAAAAAGCGCATATTATAACTACATAAAAAGCATTTTGTAGAAAGACAATTCAACACTCACTAGATATTTAGTATCTATCCAGCCATATAAATAAAAATATTAAACTATATTTAATTACTGGTGCTTTCAATGCCAATAAATTGTGTTGAATTTAAATTTATATGGCTGGACTGAGTTAATAAAATATAATAACATACACTTCACCCTATGAAGCACGTATAGGAGATGACTTGATCCTTGGTTGCATTGAAAATCATCCAAAAATATATTAAAATTAAATATATCAAAAATGTATATATAATAATTGCTAAAAATAAAATGGTTTTATCAATATATAAGTGTGTGGTGAATCAGAAAGTTCTTGAGTTGGAGCTTTATGTCGATTTAGTAAAGATTTAATCGATTTACGAGAAGAGAGATTCCGCACACACGTACGAATGTAAACGCAGTTAGTAGTATATACTAGGGATGTTATGGATATGAAATTTCGGATCCGGATAAGAATACAGATACATTGATATTTTTTAACCGGATTCGGTTACGGTTATGGATATATTTTTATTTCGGATATCCGATAGTTTCGGTTACGGTTACGGAGCTCCATAACATCTCTGGTATATACGTCATACGCAGATCATTCGTATACGAGAAGCTCAGTGTACCATATTTATTTAAACAATCCATACTGGGTTAGTATTTTTACATATCATAATGATTGCGGATAAATCGATGATGTAAAGAAAATATATTTGTAACAAAAGCTGTAAATATTAGAACTATTTACTTGTCGGACGATAATATACAAGATAAAATAAAAGTTGCGTGGAACGCCACCAGAGCACCAGAGCACTACTAATTCTTCACCGCAGGCACCAAGCTAACTACTGAACTATGGAACGGACTGGAATGTTCAAGCTAATCAAAACCTTGAAAAATATTTTCGGTGTACATCCATAGCATTTGTGTGTTGTCACACATTTGTTTTTTTTTTTATTTAAATATCAGTTAATGTATATAGTTATCGTATTATTTATATTATTCCTGGATCTAAACCAGTTTGTACACACGGTCAATTGAATCGGTCACAAAATAAAATTTTGATAAAGAAATATCAAACAAAACTTTCCAGCCCATTCCGTAATATAACACGATAACCAACCAAGCTCGCTGGCCGAGTAGAAGTGGGACGTGGTCTCCACACTCTGCCAATTGTTGTTCTGTCGCTCGTGCCACTGGGTCCGCGGGGCCTCTGGGGCCTCCTGCCAGCTCTTGCTCATCCGCTGCTGGTAGCTGTTCACTAGGGCCGTGACAGACTGCTTCTCATTTCCACCGCTCATAGTCGAACTTCTCTCGGTTATATTTCCACTTCTATCTGTCATATTGGCGCTTCTCTCGGCCATATTGGAATTTCTCTCGGTTATATTGGCAATTCGGTCGGACATATGACCCCGGTCGGTGATGTTGGCGTTTCTATCGGTTCGCTCTGGAATGTTTGGTGCACGTTCTGGGATCGCTGGCGCCCGATCCGGTAAAGCGGGCGGTCTATCCGGCGGGCCGGATAGTGGGAGCGGTGGAGCGTTTGCCTCAGCTAGGTTCGGGATTTGTTTAGTTTTCAATTATGTTTACTTGTACGCAGTTTTAGATTATTATATAAAACAGCGAATTTGTATGAAATTGCAATTAATAATATACAAAAAACCCTCTTTGTAGTTTGAGTGAGTTAAATAGTTAATTAATAAAAATGATATATAACGTAAAGAGGTGATATTATAATTAATATTAATTGTATAAAACGTCATAAATCCTTCACACACATTTGGAAAAAAAAAAACAAAAGCCTGGACGTCACAATTATTACCCAAACGCAGACATCACTTCAAGAGTACAAAAATATACCTAATGCAAATAACAATATATCGAAGGTTTAAATCTATTGACGATATAACTTACGGCAATACTAATATCACAAGCCGTATAATGTATTGTGGAACTTTAAAGTCCGTGAAACTGTCCAACTCAGCACGGGGGTGTAATAAATTGCTATGAATCATTAGTTAATGAATGTACAAAGAAATACAAAATATTCAAAATTCTAACTGAAACATGGACTATATTGTAGTCTACTGTAAATGATGGTCTTCGATATGATGCAATTTACATTCGATATAGACACGAGTCACGCTGCACCCTTAGCGAAGTTTAATCATTTATTTATATATGATTGTTCACATCGCCTACCTTCCCGCTGCGACTTGATGAATTCAGAGTTGATGTCGCGTCCGTTGGAGAAGCGAGACCTTCCCCACTTGCCGCTGGCTTGCTCGGAGTTTCTGTCGACCAAATGTATTGAATATTAGGTCCGATTGTACTGTTAGCTCGCCATTTATATCTTAGCTATCTCTTATGGTCAATAAAGCTTTAAATAGTTTATAAAAAAAAAAACTCCACGCAACTTGTATATAACTCATATAAATATTAAAAAAAGACTGCGAAGTATGTTGGTCCTGCTGATGGTGCACTAATCTACGGCAATCATGTTCTTCTCCATCGCTACTCCAGTTATTCATGATACGACTAATCTATCACACTATCAGAGAGATGTTGATGATGAAGGGATAAAACAAGCCTTGTGTTGCGTCGCAATTAATTTCGTTCAAGCCCCCGCCGCCCACATTAGGTATACTTCAGATAAAAATCCGTATAAATATTGCATCCAAAACCGTTGTCTTTATTTCATTTTCACAACAAAATTACTAACGACGATGACTGCATTATATCACATGCCCGTCGATGTCAAGCAGAGTGTGTATACAAACGTTACCTTAGTAGGACCTCTGTGTTATCCTCCTGGTGCGGCGGCGGCTGGCGAGCAGGCAACGATGGTAGCACCGTCGACTCTAAAACATGTTATGGTACCGTTAGGACTTTTGAATTTCCTGTAATCCGCATTTGTTCAGTAACACACTGAAGAAGAACAGAATAATATTGTACCAATATTTATATTCAAAAATATTTCTTTACGACTGTCCAAAATTAAACGCATTTTTATTGATACAAAAATGTAATGTATAAACGTCACTGATATTATTAATATGACTACTAGTTTCAATTTCTCATTATTATGTACGCGCAGGTATGTATTCATGCACGCACCCATGTGCGTACGTAAGTACACACGTAAGCAAGCACGCACTTTTGAATTGCTCATATATAAGTGTACTCGTATCGATTTCCCTCACCGATATTCCTGTCGGCATGTCTGTCTGCGGCGGACGTTGTGGAGGCGGCGGAGGCGCGCTGCTGCGTGCGGTGCTCGTGCAGGATCTCCGCTTGCGAGCGCGGCTTGCGGCGCGGCTCGGGGGACGACGCCGCTGATGACGACGACGACGCGTTCCTGGGGGAACGGAGTGGTCACAATTATTAAGGAACATATATTCCGAGGTAGATCACGTGTCAATAAAAACAATTTACTGATACATTGAAATTTACATTAATTTAACAACACTGATATTTTGGTTAAAACTGATGCGTTTTATTGAATATTAATTTAAAATAGCCACCGGTAGTTCTTCGAAATACAGAATTTATTGCAGAAAATTAATATCAATGTACTCCAGTATAAGTAGCGAAGCGGGTCAGGACTCGATCTTAGGACTCGATAGTACATGATTTCAGTCTGTTACGAGGTTAGTTCGAAGTAATATTCACATTTCATTATATAGAATAAATAACACCAGTTTTGTAATATCAGAGCAGAACTGTGCGTCCTAGAGCATTTTAAAAGCATATTCATGTGTTATACTTTGATTTCTTATTAAATTTTCCTTAGATGTGAATATAAATATAATCATCAGAAAAAAACCTAAATATTGTACAAAAAAACTTACTCTAATCTCCTCCTCAACTCAGCAGTAGGAGACTCTCCTGGTGGTGCCGAGGAATACGGAGTCAGCTGGAGCTCCGGTGGCAGCTGAGCGTGGAAAGACAGCTTGGCTATCCATTCCTGCATCAATTCCTTGGAGGAGCAGGCGAACAGGTATTCGGATCCGTCCGCTCCCGATAGACGGAACACGTTCGCGCGTTTCGTGTAGTCACCCGCACGTTCGCAGCGAGCCTATGGGGGATGGTGGGGGTTAATTTCACGTATATTTGTACAGTGGGTGAAAGATGTATTTTTAACAATCATGGCAACACAACTAACTCCTATACAGGATGGTCTATGACACATATCATTTGAAAAATTTAAATTTCAGTAACGTTAACGTGCGTGCGCCTCCACTACAGCGCATGCGCTACCTGGACCATAAGTTTATATATATATATGGGTAAACTGAGTTCCAAACACAGATTATAAAAACAAAATCAAATATATGGTAAAAAAACAAATTGGATAATCGTCATTTTCTTTTATAATAGCCGTGTACTCACTAACGAATTCTGAAGTTGATTTTTAAACTTTATTGTCAAATTGGTTGATTTTTCAAATTGTTTGATTTGTCAAATTGGCGGATTTATGAAATTAATTGATATGTACCAATTGTTTACAGTGTGCTAATTGTTAGATTATTTGTATGCCTCACGTTCAATATGGCGACAGGGGGCGCAGCAGCCTTAGCGCTGGCGAAATCCAGCTCGTCGCGGAAGAAGCACAGCAGCTGTCCGCACAGTACTGAGTAGTACGTACGCCACGAGCGCACGGTCGCGCGCGCTCCGCCCACCCCCGCCTCCTGCTTGCGCTCCATGTAGCCTGCAAGAGACACACGAGATATATTATAGGAATTCTCAAATGAAAAATATATTATCAAATGGACATTTCATTCTGACTTCGTGTACAATAATAATGGGGGTTTACATTCAATATATAATAGCAAATGTAATATTTAATAACAATCTACCCAATGAGATAATATAATAGTTACACCTTATACTAATCAATTTAACATATAATATTTATTTTGCAAAAATATGGTGAATACAACAACTAGTAGTGACGTTTTGGCCACAGCTCTTTTTAAATAGAGGATTATGTTAAACAAATGTATCGTTATACTTCATACTTAAGGTCGGTAATAAAAAGCCTCATCTTTAAGTAACGTTGGGCTGTTACCGACTTCAAAAAAAAAGTTAATTGTATACCTCGGTGTTATACCTCTGTCTATCTCATGTGTTATATTTATACGTTATAGATATCCGTAAGTTGTTACATGTTTAATGTTACTCGCCTCCTTTTGTTAATGAAAGTGGCCCAAAATCATACAAACGCAAACTTTATATAATGTTTTATCTTGCCTTAGACAAAACGATACACCGTGGTCATTATTATTGCTCATTATACTTGCATTTACTTATCGTTCTCCCAATACCGACTAGTGACTTACCCTCGATCTCGACGGGCGGGAGGTCGGTGTCGGGTCGCCGGTGTCGTCGGAAGCTCTGCGTGCGACGACGCGTCGTGAACGAAGGCGTGCGCTTCGGAGTCTTTACCACCTGGGCGAGTGCATCAAAATGTTTATATATAAAATTGGCGTGCTTTTCTGTGTTTTCGGTTCGAGTGTATTTGAGTGGTTGGTTCCATCGACCGAGTTCAAGCTACAACCATAGCTCGTTGACTGACGAACGACGCAGTGTTGCCGGATATATACCTTGTTGTGAGGCCGCTACATTCTGTACCATCCAATCAAATTACTGTACCTGTGGACGGTGGTGAGATACTTTACTTACCTGGCTGTCGTTAACCTAATATCAAGCGTTGAATATTTACTTAAACCAAGTTCGGTTCAAATGTTAGAGATCCCAACAAGTGAGTTTAAAGCCACCTCCTTGTTTTCTTGTTGCAACATGTCTATGGCCAGCGACGCCCGATTACCTTAATAATCTATTAACATGATATATGAATGGATTGTATGAAGATACCCAGAATTGAAATATCACTCATCACTCACGTTCATGCTCTCCGCGCGCTTAACGAGCGCGTCGCTCTTGGGCAGTCGATCGAACTGCGGCGCGGGCGAGAGTGTCTCCTCCGACGTAGCGGCCGTTGGACCCGACACTAGCTCCATCTGGTGGGAATATGTCTTTCTTATCATAAACAATAACTAATAGTGTTTTACTTCGCTGCGGGAAACTTTATTTATGCAGTTTATATTATATCGCGTTCAGGAATTTACCTAAATGGTACCTTATGCCAAAATTTTAAGCCTATAGTTTTTGCCGTTATCGATGGAATGACGATGGAAAATGTTTTAAATGACATAAAAAAACAAGATATACTAGTAGGTTGTGGCCAAAATTATGATTGGGAACAAATGCTATTTAAACACACGTGTTTTCGTATAGTTCGGTGATGCCAGAGCCACTGTTTTATATTCATTTATTAACCCATTAATTATCAGTGTCTTTAATGTGTTCGAGATGTCCCTGCGGCTTAAGTCATGTGAATAGCATTTCCATATTAAATAAAAAAATAAAAATTCACACACTCACAGCCCCGCTCTAGGATTCCCTGTGTTGCAAGTGGTATAAACACATACAAATATGTCATCACAAACACCCATGAATCGAGAGCAAACATTTGTCTGTCACATAAACGTCTGCTCCGACCGGGAATCAAACCCGGGACCCCTCGCTTGGCAGGCAGGTTCACTACCAACTGGGTTAGTATTTTTTGTATATGATATGTATGTTTCATATTAAACACTCACCGGCTTGCCTTCCTGGCTGAGATTTCTTGCGAGTTGCACGGGTGGTGCTGTCTCTCTCCTTCTCTCCTCGGTGATGCGCTCCATCTCCCTCTTACGCACCTGCTGTAGCCGCTCTGCCTCCTGTTGCTCGGCCGAGCGTCTCCTGGCCGCTTCCTCAGCGTCCTTCTGCGCTTGGAAGGCTTTCTCCACCTGACAAGCGAGTTTCTCTTAGTTCAATAAAGTAAGGTCCAACTAGCATCCGTGGTAATTTAAGATGTAATCCATTTTATGCATTCTTGAGATTCCGACTCACCAGCGTGATCCGGCGGAGCGCGTTGAAACGTTCGCGCTGGGCGTCGATCGTCTCCTCCAGATCGCGGTGGCGATTGATTAACTCTTCTGTCTGGGCCACGCTGTCGCCGTATTTACCATCACGAACTAGTGGTATCCTGGGAACATAAAGTAACTCTATTGACACATTGAACAGTAACACCTTCTTTCCGTTTGTCAATGTTGTACCTTGATATATATGTCACCGTATTGGGGCGGCCTAGAATAATATCCCCAATCTCACGCTGGCAGAACAGGGTGTCGAACAGGCGACAGAAGCCAGCCTGCTTCGTGGTAGGGCTTTGCGTAAAGATTATATTATCAATATTATAATTAAGTCATAAATATT
>DWPT01003051.1:0-15085 GCA_018251895.1 Agathymus mariae mariae | reverse complement strand
AACGTTTATATCGTGGAGATTATCAGTAACAATGTTTACAATTTTTATTACGTAATAAAACCATGTTAAAATACCTAAAAGTTACTAATACGGGTATGTAAAGTATTGTAGAACAAACCTTTAGTCCGATGGGTTAAGGAAATACTACTACTATAAAATTATATAGCATGAATCTGTTAAATGTGTTTGCGATTTAAGGTATTGAGTTGTTAACTTCATCAAGATCACCTTTTAGCGCAAAAAGTGACCTTATTGACTTTAAGCCTTTGTCTATCGTAACATTAGGTACGTAAGTTGGTATAAACAATACAAATTCGTAATTTATTCTACGAACACAACAGAGTTTAATCGCAAAACTAAATAGCGTAAATAACGTACATTTTAAGGTAAGGGTAGATAAAGTTAGATATTTTATTTTCACATCATTACTTACTGTAACAATATTTTTTAAACTTAACTATGCCGTCAGCGCCTGCACTTGTGGAGAATAGAGGCCAAAGAAGGATTTGAGGGATTAATTGTATTTATAAAGACTTTGATGTTTTTGAAACTCCGTAGGACTATTGAGATTCTTTGTGTATTCCTTTTCTATACATAGTTCAACGAAAAGCACGGATCTTAGTAAGTATTGTAGGCCTTATAGATTGTTCCGGTATTTCCGTTAGTAGCTTCGAGAACTTTGAGAGCAGCGAACAATTCCCAAACTCGCGTTAATGGCCCGGCAAAGTTAAAGTTGAACAAAACGCTGAAATGCAGTCGAACGTCCGATTCGCTAGATAGTACTTAGTCTTTCAGCTAGTTCAGAATTTAATACGAGTATAAAACTCACAGGTGGTGCATTTGTTTATCGTTTTAGAAATATATTCCGTCAAACTCCGCAACTTTCTAACAGCTGTTGAAAAGAGTCTTGATATTCTCTTAAACCGTTGTTAATGGAGCATAACAAAGTAAACTCGGAAGAAATTGTGGCTACCTCACATCCTTCATTTTTCCCTAACGTTTTAAACTGACTTACTTATCCTTCTGTACAGGTAGAATTTTGTAACTGATTTCAAATCAACTTAATTTCTTGGTGAATAGATTAGAATTTTGAAAATTAGTCGAAATTAAAGCCAAAAGAATTAGAAAAATAGGAAGTATTATTTTATTGAAGTGTCTAGAATTTATTGAAATTTTTCACATAAATACGACACAAAGAAAAAGTACCAAAAATTTATGTTTTCAACCTGTTAGTCTGGTATCGTTCAAAAATCCCATTAAAAATATGTATGTACGGCAAATACAATAACAACACTAAAGCATAAAAAATTTAGAAATTAGCTGTCAAGGACCTTACACAAAAAAAAGGAAATCATTCGTTCATTTCTTTTATCTGTGACTACTACATGTTTTAAGAACTCCACGTGTTTTATATGTTGTGGGCTCCTAAAAAATACCACGAAATTATTAATCTCCAACAATTAGTCGATCCTCTATTGATCACAAAGTAACATTAGTAAACAAGCCGACAGAATATAATAATAATATTTACCTCGGAAAGCGTAGAAAATAAATTTATGCGAATAATTCTACCACCCACGTCAAATACCAGATACGACAGGGATTACTGACGACGGAAACAAAGGAGAGTACTGCCAGGATCGAGAAACACCTTTTAATTTTCTAAAAGTAATATAAGAACTATTTTAAAACGATGGCGTTTGTTCGATGACCCTGTAGCCCGATTATTAAACTTTAGCTTCCAAGTGAAAGCTTTCAGTCATCCACGCATCAAACATTCAAATGGTTTCACCGCAGTATGACAAGTAATGTTGATTTATGAAATGAATTCCACGTAGTTATGAAGCTATGAGCAATGATGCTCGGCTAACAGGAAATTATGTCAGACTCATTTTGTTTTTGGATATTGACTATTTATCATTTTAATTAAATAAATAAACATCTTATTATGTATAATCTGTGCAAGAGGTAAAAAAATTGATTATGACTAAGTAACAAAAAAAAAGATTATTTTCTATAAATAAGTCCGCGAATACAGATGACATTATTACATTGGTAGTGTGATGATGATGTCCTTCTTAACGTATCCGTCAATAGAGAACCTGGCTAGAGTGTTGTGAGTGCAAGTGACTGAAAGACCCAAATTTAGCTTCGAAAGTACTGTTGCAGGCATTAGAGTGCAATTACGGGTGAATGCAGCCTGCGTAATAGTCAGAACCGTAGTTCATGACAATATTCTTTAATTAAATTCTTTTATCTAATAGTGTGTTTTAAAATTCGTCGTACTTGTATATATATTATTGATTGATTAGAGGAGATTAATACTCGTATGACTCCGTTTATATAGTGGTAACCAACATACTAAGTATGTGTTACTATAGCTTGGAAAAACATGCTAGTTGCAATCCGTTCATCGATAAAATATATACCTCAGTTGACTTGAAAAAAAAGCGTTTACAGTAAAGCTCTCCGGTATACCACTCGTCTAAGGGTAATTGACAGTGTTGCTTGTGTCTGAAGCGGTAGTTTGATTGATGACTGGTGCTGTTACAATTTTATGAGCATTTGCTTCGAAGATTTCTCCTTTGTAGTCGAATTGATGTACGTAGTTATTACTTGTTGTAGTTGTAAGATATTGAATGTAAATATAAAATACGCCCTATAGACATTAAAAAATTAAAAAATAGTACATAGTCCATGGGGCAAAAATAAATGTGTGTGTGATAAATGGTATTCGTACTAAGTGGAAAATAATGTCAAATCAATTTTCAAATTTAAATTCATTTAATCATGTAAGTATTCTGTAAATACACTTATGAACGTCATTTTTTGCGTCTCCTACCGTTTCGGAAAGGTGCTTTAACATCGAGGAAAAGAAATAGCGAAAGAAACTTTTAATTAATGTATTAAATAAATGCCTCTAAAACTCTTTAAAACGCTTAAAAGCTTAACGAAATAAATGCTTTCATATATGAAATGTAATAATTAATGTCGAATTTCCCCGCAACACTACAGCTTGCCAGAAGATACGGTTATAATTTATAACGTAACAGTTCAATGTGAAATTAAAATAGTAAAGTGAGTTACACTTTAATATTTTAATTATTATTATAATTATAAATTACTTGTAAAAAGTTTATTAAATGTGTATATAAAATATTATTTTATAAAAAAAATATTACCTTAACTTTGATAAAATTTAATCCCTTTATGAAACCGAGCAGTCGAAAATACTTTCGAAAATTGGTATCATTGACCAGTTTTAAAAATATGTATACTTTAATGTTGTCTCACTTTTATAAATATCAATGTTGCTCTATATCTCGTGTTATCAATTCATCAATATCTACATATCTATGTCTACAGTGAAAGTTTCTTATTCTCTTTTACATAGAACATCTTCTCACTGCGTCGTAAAGTGTGTCTACGTCATCCTCGTTTTGATTGTCATCGAACTGTTGTCCAGTGGTATTTCCTAAAGTATTTCTCTTAACTCCGGTACGACGATAGTCAAAACATGGAGAACAAAGAAAAATGACAAAACTCACGAATAACGTACTCGTACTGATTGTCTCTATCTATTGCTAGGTTAGAACAATGTTAATGAATGCAAAATTTATTTAGCGGAAATCCATTGTTATTAAATTAACAGACTATTTCATAAGGCCATACCTTGCAGATATACAGCGTTATTCAATTAGTGTTAGTCTGGTTTGCAAACCCGCGAGCACAATGTATGTAATATCAATTTTAGACACGCGGAGTGCCTCACCCCACTCCCACAAAGGAAAAAAAATGCAGTTAAGGTTTTCAAGGTAGAGAAGGTTTGAAGGTAGTACATACCTTGATGATTCTCCATTTCAGAGCAAAATATATGTCGGTAGCAGAATGCATGTTGGTATATACCTTTATTTATGATAAGTTCATGATTGTATATGACGGAGACAGTCATAAATACCTTTACAATATGGAAAGCGGCATGTGACCTGAGTGGTGACAGCACCGGTATTATTAAATACTCTGCAACTCGTTGTACAACAAGATCTAACTAAGAGACAGTCACTAAGGTAAGACATATTCGTGTCTCAATAATGCCAGAGACTAGTGCATCTCTGCCAGAAATTTTTACACCAATTAACCGCCCCCCAAAATGTCTGAGTCTGACCGTGACCCCAGGAATGCTGTTTATCCGAATAAATAAGATCGAATCAATTCAATTTACATATAAAATATTACAAATAAAACATTATTTATTGGAGCTAGATTGTGTTTTACTGCTGATGTGTGAGCCATATGCGACTTATATGATATGTAAGGCTCCCGGACTGTTGCAGAGTAGATTAATACTAATTTAGTGTGATTATTAATAAAAAAATGTACTTTCCTTAATATATTTACCTATTGACTATCCAACAAAACCGTTATAAAGTTAATTTCGTCCGAATCATTTTGGACCGTTACCCAACCAAGTGTATTTCCGAGCAAATTTTATGACAAAGCGTAGTTCATAAAGACGAACGCTATCACCCCAAACCCTATTATCTCGTTCGAAAATTTCTTTTACGACTATATCGGTCGCGAGCCGCATTTGAAAACCGCGAAACTATCATCCTTTTTTATCTCAACGACCCTACAAAATATCTTTATTCATGGCCACCGGTACGTTACGGGAATCGCTTTCGCAATCAGAGAGGGAAGGGAGTTGGGTGGTTGTGTTGTTAAGGCTCTTGAATTGCTTGAGGAGACTGATACGAAGACATGAGTTTTCTTTACCTTTTATGTGTTGTTTTAATGTAAAGGAATATCACACACACACACACCTTTATTATTTGGGTCATAAAAATATCATCTGAAAAAGCTTTTGATTGCAACACCTATCTGAGACTTCGAGTATATTTTCTGTGTTTCGTCCCTTCGTCATACACATCACTCCGATACAGACAACGTGTTTTGTTTTTTCATAGCTTAATCGTCCACTAAGAATTGGAATAGTTTGTCCATGTCGGTGTTTCTATCCAATTACAGTGTGGACGACTCGACGGCTATTTTTTATATAAGTTAGCACGCGTTACCTTCTAAATTTACATTGCCAATTTTAATCTAACGAGATTGTACACATGCACTAACGTGAGTTCAAATCCTGCACGCACCTCTTATTTCTCAAATGATGTGGGTATTAATTACCACTTGCTTCGGTGAAGAAAAATGTCGTGAATAAACCTGCACACTTAAGAGTTCTCTATAATGTTCTCAGAGGTGTGTGAAGTCTACCAATCCGCACTTGGCCAGCGTGGCCGACAATGGCCTGCACCTTTCTCGTCGCGACAGGAGACCTGAGCCCAGTAGTGGGACGATATAGGTTGTAAAAAAAAACTTTACCACACTGCTTTAGTACCAGTCGCAGGTAGTGTCAATGTCAGAAGTTCTGAATCCACTCAGATGCCTCCGACAAGTCGCGACTGCTTTCTTGTGATAACAAACGGGGAAGGTTACTTAGCGCGCCAGCCAGATAAGGAACGAGCTGATTTATGGTTCCATGTCCAACGCTTCTGTGTTCCTGGTATTTTAGATGTGTTTGGGTGGGTGTGGTTACTTACGATCTTGTTGTCCTACTTAAAAATACCTATCAATTACTGGGGGCCGACATTGCCCCATTTTCTAATAATTGTACTCCATTCCGTTCTCGATCGTTTCAGTCTTTCTGTAAATTTCATCACACGAACTGTGAATAGTGAATAGGATTCAAAGCGCTTGAATTTAACGTCATGTTTACTGACCGTTTTTTCAGATCCAGCTTATATTTAGTTATATCCAGAGATTTGAGGTCCCTGTAGCTCAGTTGGTAGTGAAGCCTGCCTGTTTAGCGACGGGATTCAGGTGCCATTTCCGACCGATTGCATATTTATGACAAATAAATGTTTGTTCTCGGTGTTTGGGTGTTTGTATTTTTCAACGTTCCAAAGTAAATGCTAGTGAGAGTATCTGAATGAGTTAGATTTTGTCTGTATACATTGCATTTAATGATACCTATATAGGTATACAATTATATATCTTAACGTCTCATGATTTTATTGGAAAAACCTTTAGATATCCTTGACATTTACTTTCATTGTTCACGTAATAAATTGTTGAAAATTCTCAAATTACTATTTTAAGATTAAAAGGATTTACTTGATGCTAACACGGCTATTGTTACAGCTTGCGTTATAATTCGCGAGCATTTACAATAGGGAGCTAAAATTTATGACGGAGCATGAAAAATGACTTTAAGCGTGAATATTTTTAAACAAATTAAATTTACGCCAGCGTATGGAAGTGTTAGAAAGAAGGATTTGATAGCAAGAACAATGTTTGTCGTTGAATGTTAAAATCTTGAATTTTTAGTGCATTTGTTGTATAAATCTGTTAGGACCCTACATTTGTACATTGATTGTAAATAAGCAACCCTGTTTGTTTACCATAACATCTAAATAATAGCATTGTCGCCTTTCTTACGCCTTTATATATTTTCGCTATTAAATATTTTCATCATATTTGGTGTCACATTTTCTATTAAAACCTCATCGACTCGCACTCCCACAAATCTGACACGGCTCTGTTTGTTTCTTCATGACGTTGTTTTCATACTATACATCATGGTTGAAATACAACATACGATTGGCGATAGACATTGATAAAATAGACGAAATTTAATTAATTGACGTATTGCAAGTGTAGCAAATATATAATATATAGTGTTATATAGTATTCGGTTGGAACCAAAGTCAAATACAATCACATACTTGGAACCCGTTCTGCCTATTATCTTTTTTCTGTACATGGTTTATCTTAGAGGTAACAGTGCTAAAAATACAATAACCAGGGTGCTTTGCAATGAAAGGAAACTTAATACTTCTTACGCCTCTAATCAATATCAATAAAGGATTTTGAACGAGAAATTCGGGATTTTGGAATTCATTACAATATATTTATAGCTTGTCAGAAGACATGAATATAATAATATGCTGAATATAATGCAAATTTTTAATACGTTTGTAGCATTTAATTAGTGGCTTGAACGCGGAGTTAAATTGTTTCAAGAAAATAAGCCGACAACCCTGTTGTTTCGGTCCTCAATAATCCTTTCGTCTCCGGAGGTAAATTAAGGCATTATTCGCATAAATTATCATCCAGTCTCTCCGATACAGCTGTGCGGTTCTAATTTTGGAGCTTTATGTTATTGTATATAGATTCTGTAGCTCATTTTATAATGGTTGTAATTGTTGAGAGATGTATTATGTCCATGAGTACATATTTATGAGACAGGTGTACTCGAATTTTCGCAGGCGCACCTGATCGTAATGTCAGTCTGCGTGCTGTGTGAGACATTTGAATATTTAAGAGTAGAATCCTAGTGCAGGGGCGTCAGTATGTAAAAGTTATAATTATTTTTCTTTCGAACAAAAACTATTCCAGTATAATCAATTTAATTTCCAGTGTAATGCCGTATTTATTCTACCTTATATTACAACAATGATATAATTGCAAAAAAGTAAACAAATTTTAACATTGGTTACACTCATAAAAAATGGTGTTACAATTTCCGACCGCTAGTTTTCAGTATCTCCTATTGCGCACAGTCACGTGGTGCAGTAAAATTTGAATTAATAACTAGATAAAAAAGAACATTCACAAACCGTAATATATAAAAGAAACAATGGACCGTATTGCTCCGAAACAATATATTTCAAAAGCTATGTACAAACCCTAACAAGAGCTTGTTTGGTTAGTGGTCCCAGGAGCATCGAATGTTCTCGCTAGACAGAATTGAAACGTTATAGTTTTGGTAAAGATTTAAGTCTTATCGGCTTTATTTTATATTTTCACTCTGCAACCGGGGTTTGAACCATGTTGCAATTGAATTGAATGCACTACTCGAAAAACTTATTTTATTGTGACTTGGTCTCGGAAATTTTTATGTCCATCATGTTTTTGGTGTACAAACAATAAAATAAATGTATGGTTTGTGGATTTCTCTGCGATTTTTAACCGCACAATTACTGCAGACTCACTGCTAAGCGAGTCGGCGGCCCGCTAACTGTTGTACTATAGGTGTACCTCTAAGGTTGTGGTAGGTTATCTCTGCTGGGAATGTCCTTATTCCTGACTAACAAAATCGTCAAATAAATAAGACGAAAATTCGAGATGCTGGCGTACTGCCAGGCCTTTCTGTACTGCTGTGGACAGGAATCGAACCCGGGACCCCTCGCTCAGCGGACAGGGTCAATACCAACTATTTCATTTTATTTATTATTAATTAGTTTGATATAATAGGCCTGTATTATAGTATATATCCAGGAAATAAATATTTTCATGTGTGAGATAATAAATGAAATGGAAATTGTGTTCAAAGAGTGGTAAACAATTTTTACAAAGCATTTTCGAAGTTGTTGCCTAAGCATGAAATTAAAAAACTTACATATTTTAAAAGGACAAATTAGGGTTAATATTAACTTTAAAAAATACCTAATAACAATAACAATTCGAACAGTTGTTTCTGTGACGTGTACATGCAAACTTTGTGTGTCCTAAAACAGAACAAGATTGGGTTTTTAGGTTATTAATAAAATTTAAATATAATAATAATAATAATAACTTTATTTCATAAATATTTGGCACTGATACACAACATTCGTAAAGTAAAAATTGCAGTAAAACATTGAAACTAGTGATAAATTCATCAGTTATCTAAACTAGGCAAGATACCTGTAATATAGGCAATTGGAACACTCCTAGTAATTAATCTGATTTACAATTTACTACAAAACATTAGTAAGAGTAAGTCGTGACAAACTACGAGTAATTGTAATGTAGTGAATTTAAAAGTATATAACATATTGCTTAACACAAATATCTTCATCACCACTTGCCATCAGGTGGGATTGTTGTCAAGCATTTACATAAGTAAAATATTTTTTGTAAAAAAATATCTAAGAAAAGCTTCTAAATTTGTTAAATTCCGCAACTCTCTCTTTGAATGTGTATGTGTGTGTATTGGTGTTTGTGAGTGTGTACGTTTAATATGGTTCAGAATGCTGCGTTTAATTTGTACTTAGTATTTTATTTAGCATAAAATTATTTACTATAGTAAACTTATAAAATTCTTTAGAAATATAATATTTTATAAGTTATTTTTGAGAAGAATCCCGAAAAGAATCCCGAGTACGTAGAAAATATAATTAAATCCTAAAAGAATAATATGCAAATGTAGTCGTCATATTGTGGAAAACAACCTAAATTTGTTTGTTTCTTGGCACCAATTTATCACACTTAACATCTAAAAATAAGGTTAAAGCTTTTAAGTAAAATATTTCGTGTATAATATTTACGTGAAATATTAAGAAAAAGTCTTATAATATGCAGATGGGCGGTACGAGATTAGATATTTTTCCCACAAAAGAAATCATCTTTTTTATTAATATTACAATGGATTATTGAGAGGCTGTTGTTGTCAAATTAAATTGCCGCGCTGACGTATCAACCGATGGTAAGTGGTCATCGCTGCCTATGGGCATTCGTAACACCAAACCCAAATCGAACCCAATTGTTAGCTCCCCTACACGTTAAAAATATTTTTCGACTGATTCTCGAAATAAACAATCCGTAGTGAGCCAGACACATGAATAAACCTAAATTCAAGCACAATCACTATCTCAATCGCGTCTTTCAAAATAGAATTGCGATCTAATTTTGTTTCGGTAAAAATGCATTGCTCAGTGAAACGCCACCTGTGCATGTAAAAAATACACTTGTAAAAAATATTGAAATTGGAAACATTTTGTAGCTTTGAATCAGTTTGTGGCAGTGCAGATGAATCTTTAAAAACTTTGGTCTTTATTTGGATACTTTTATTTATTAATTGCCGTAACAACAAGGTCCTTATCCCAGTTTTGACCTGGGTATCTGCAGATGCGGTCACCCGTATTGAGGTATCCATGCGGTTAAGTGAATTTGCCCGAAATATAAATTAATATTGGACGATTTAGCAACGTATAGCTAAGCTAATTTCAGCAATTTAGGTGGAAACTGATGCTGCAGTTCAACGAAGCTGTACAGTTATATACGCTTTGATAACATTTTAATTTATACGGACATAGTACGGTTATGGAATTATTAATTACGATGTTCATTAGTTTTTTTTTTTCTTCAGTCTGTTTACCATTGGTTTATATAATTAAACTTTATTTTACATTCTTGGAATATATTGTATAAGACAAACCAAAAAAAAAATTTATATTCTACGTAAGTTTCCAGATAGGTTTTAAATATAACTTTAAAATATTGAAAAAAGTCCTAACTAATGCGGTTAGTTAACCAAGAGTTAATAGTTATGCTTGTAGTTTTGTTAACAGATCATTAATCGTCGTTTTCGTCATAAAAACAACTTTACTAATGTTAAAACTAAAACCGAGCGAAATCTTCCCATTATCTTTTTCACATTTCAATGTAGGTAAAGCTAGGTAGGTACATCCCAAATAGTATTTAATTTTCTACCTGTTTTGTAACAGACTGTTCAAGAAATTTAAACTTAAAAACTTATAAAGAATATGTAAAAAAAACATCTCATCCAGGGAAATCAAACTTACTGCAGAACAAAAAATACATTTAAGACAATAGTAAATAAAGTTTTAACTGCTTTTTCACAGCTATTGGATACAGCATATGTATAATGTTTTCAATTCATAGAACTATGAAAATCAATCCCTTAAGCAATAAAATTGGAGGATCTTGAATTTATTAAAAGGCTGATTAAGTAAAATAACAAATTTTGAGTTATGAGTTGAGTATGGTCGGCCCAAAAGCGACGTATAACAAGTATTGAGACGTATCTACAAACACCAAAGAAGCTATCGTTCTAAACATTTGTATGGTTTAATTTTCAAAGTGCACACAATTTATTTGCTTCTCTGTTGAATGCTCAATCATTCTAGTTTAAATAATTTGAACGTCAGTTTCAAGGAGTTCGAGGATGGAAATGCATTGCAACAGTGCATCTGACGCTGAATCGATGAAGCAAATTGCTACACTAAATCTGCCTAAATCGAGATTCGATTTACTGAAACTTCACAGTTCCACAGATCCGCTGAAGTGAGAAGTGAGCTTAAGTGGCTCGTTAGGGATTTGTTCCACGGTTATTAAAGTGTATCGATTTGAGGACAAAGACTGTATACGCCTTAACTTTATAATTGTAACAATGTTTTTACTAGAAATATAACATCTATCTTCTATATTATATATAATATCTATATATCTATATATAATCTATATACCTACTATTCTAGAGATTGGCTGAAGAACTGACAAACAAATCCTATATGATAACTAATTGACTTTAGTACTATCCGAAGTCATCGGATTCTTCAGTTCCAGCACTTCAGTCGTCATTATTTCAGACCCATCCAAAAACAGCCACAGGCTTTATCAAAACATAACGTAATGGAAAACATTATCATGCATGTGGTACTTCGAGGTCATCGAATTTCGAATGTCAAATAAAATAGACTTTAGTAGCGACTAAATGAATGAACTAGTTAACTAACACTAACAAAATAAGTATCTCTCACACTAGTTCAAATCATTTAACTATTTTAGAAGTTTCGGCTCAACGCGAGTCAATTTTGCTGAGTTCCGACCGTGAATCGTTCGGAGAGTTGAATATAATCAATTAACCGAACGGGCAACTGACTGACAATGGATCTGATAAAAGGGCAACACAGATACGCGTTCAGCCCGACCGACCGCTTCAATGAGCTTACCTTTTTTATGTTAGCAAAATAGCAAAATTACGATTGAAAGGTGCGTTCACTACCGCCCATACTAAAGATATCATTGACACATTTCCGAATAAAAAGGTTATGTCGAGCTTTTGTTAACTGGCTTTCTAACATTTGAAGTTAAACTTCAATATTTCATGGCTGATTTGAAAAAGAGAGTAGCTATGGAATGATGTGTAACTATAGACTGAGGTTAATAACTTTATAACTTTGCGTAAGTACCCTCGGGATTAAACTGGTTTATACAAAGCTAGCCTCAAACAGATTTCAGAAGCAGCAATACATCTGTGACCGACCCTAAATAAGCCTGCTCTATTTGGAATTAATCGCAGCACCGCTTCGGACTGGATGGACAACCAATCTCCTAATTTGCTTGTCAAGAAATATCTTTAAAAAAAAATTCGAGCGTGCAAATTATTCTACATTTTAATATAATACGAAACGTATATATAAACATTTTAGTAACCTTTTGTATTTATTATGTTATAGTTATTCTATTAACATGAAGTGGTCACTTGGTCGCTCAATTTGACCGGGTCTTGACAAGAAGGGTTGAGGGAGGGTCATTTGTAACTGTAACGAATGACAACACTTAACCTTTTGTCTTTACAATCTACATACCTAATATATATTCTGGAGGTCATGGGATTATATCGAATCGTATCTCAGTATATATGTCGTCGCGACATTTTGTATATCCAACCAACCAAAGATACTTACGATCCACTGATTTCTGTATGAGTCACCTGATGGTAAATAGTCACCGTCGCCCGTAGTCATCAGCAAGACCAAGAGTATCACTGGCGCCTTGTTGGCTACGAAATAAGAAGAAGGTAAGAAATAAAGTACTGGCTCTCAAGTGTAAAACCGGAACACGACGAATCGTTTGGCGGCTGACTCAATCACTAGAGCTAGCTAGCCAGTCAGACTTCACTGAAAGATAATAATACCAACTATAATATTAATGTCTTCTGGCTTCAGTCGCGTCTTACGACACTCTGTTCTGCCAGCATGGGATTGGGCTACCCCCAAATTCTAGGCCGCCCCAATACGGCCAATAGCGCAATGACAATTCTTAATAGTAATAAATAAATATTATTAATAATAACTAGTAATAAATAACTCACACACACAAATATGATGTACACAATTATGGCATCACAAACACCTACGACCCGAGAGCGAATATATAGCTGTGACATAAATGTCTGTAACTGCTGGGATTCCAACGCTGGTATCCTCATTCGGGAGGCAAGGTCAGAACCAACTGGGCAACTGGGTCGTATTTTTTATATCATGAAAATGATTTAAGACTATGCTAGGCTATCTGAAATAATTTATATATTAGTTGTTCATCGGTTGTACTTAAGGAGATTCAGATTAGTAGGGATATTTTTGATTTTAAAATCATAAACAGTTCCAATGCTAAGAATGTTTGAATTCAACTAAGATTATGCGGGATCCGCCAAAAATGTCATTTGAAAGTATGCGGATTTTGAATTAATATAGTACAACTACATATACATATATAACTAATTCTTGACTATGATAATATTTCTTGCACTACTGTTAAATGTTTTCAGTCTATGATTATTTATCCCGACCTACTATATTTCTCATCTATAAATATTTTTCCTAAACCATTGTTTACTACCTCTTCGTCGTGATTATGTTTCTCGAACCACTAGTAAGTAACTGTTTTCCGTTATTAAAATGAATCAAGTAGATAAAAAAAATTAGTAACATTTTAATCAATTTTAGAAGGAAACTCTCGTTTTTATACTTCAAAATTTGATAACATATTTTTCTAACATATCCAATCATTTTGTCCAAACAATATTACTGTTGAAAATTAATTTCTTTACGTGAGCTCGTTCGCTAAAACCCGACCAATTCTGTAGAAAATTGAATGTTGATGAACTATAGGAACGACGTTGCCTCTGGACGTGCAAGTATTATAAATTTAATTGTGTTTATTTTACCTTCGTTACGCAGCTGTTAAAAATTATAAGCCTTTATTTAGCTTCACCTGATAGGTAGTCTATGGTAAACCCGATACATTGTAAATGGAATCGAGTTAAAACAAATTAATTTTAAATGATTATCTTAACATCGAATAAAGAGCTGAATTGAAATTAAATGAACACACACACACACCCATTTATTAGTATTAACTATGTTGTAACTACTACGACCAAACTATAGGTATATCATAAACAATCAAATTTCCGGGCCGGGATTCGAATCGAGAACTGTTCAACAAGCAAGTCTAAAACAACGCAGATGCTATTTCTAAGCGTAAGGCAGTTTTTCTGAAGCGAAGCGAGGGCGGTTTGCTAGTCATTAATATAGTTCCTAAAAACTTCATCAGGTATTTATTAATAATATCTATTTACATACTTATATATTTTTAACTCATATCGTAAATACATTATCGGCACCCTTAGTTTTTATTCGTATTTTGGTTGTCATCATACATGGCTACCGATATTGGAGACAGACATATAAAATTTACAAACTATACACGATTATTTGTTGTATACATTTACGCCGAGCCTATAAACTGTACATTACTGCAGATTTTCATCTCTAACCTGATTTAATGGAAAGTTTCATCGAACCGTTGCAGAATGCTATAAAAATCCTTAAAGGCAAGCAAGTTACATGGACGATATCGTAACGATATCCGATCGAGGATTTAATCATTATATTACGCTGTTTTTTCATGTATACAATACACGATACGATATATACGACAGAAACGTGCTGTCACCGACGCTCCGCTGGCCAAGAAGGCAGCAGAGCACCCTTGTTTTTTACTATATCTCTGATACTGCAACTGAAATACGTTAACAAGCTTTCACGGTTCATTTTGGAATCACGGCAGTAGCTAGGGCGCTTAATATATAATCCTACCCAGAAACAATTGTGTCGTGGGGATTAAGCTGTGTAGTACAGAGCCCGGAGGCTGCCCACGGGTGGAACTTGGTACCTGGTCCGCTAAAAACAGGGAGGGTTGTCTTATGTTCAAGTATGGACGTGTTACACAAAAAATTATAACTATGCTAAAATAGTTGACTGTGTAATAATACAATATATATATATATATATATATATCTCTGTTACTTTCTACTTTTTAATAACATACCACATGTGTTTCATTATATATATATATATAATAACGAAAAATGAATAAAATGAAACATATGTGGTATATTATTAAAAAGTAGAAAGTAACAGACAAGGAATCTGTTACAAAAGCAGTCTTGATC
>DWPT01003050.1:0-15091 GCA_018251895.1 Agathymus mariae mariae | reverse complement strand
GATGTCCATGGGCGACGATGACCACTTACCATCAAGTGGCTCGTCTGCTCGTTTGTCGGCTATTACCATAAAAAAAAGAACAATTCCTGCTCACACTCCCCGAAATGCATCCTATAGAAGACATTTCAATATCGCGCAAGTTTGTCTAATTTCATTGAAATATAATCAAGTCTGATAAATACCGTTTTAATTATATTCACATTCAATGTACACTTTTATTGTATTGTATTGTTTATATAATAGGTACACGAAAGTCTGATAAGATACAGGTATCGAGTCGGACTTGCCCTAAGTGACCTCTGGAACTCACGTTTTTTTTAGTTTAAAGTAATATCATCGCGGGCATTATACATTTTAACTGTACTGAGTAATCCCGATTTCTGTATCTTACAGTAGACAGGCTATCCGATAGTGAGACTTGTCACCTGTTGGTGTATGGTCACCGCCATCCATGGATATCTGTACCACCAATGACATCACCGACACGTTGACAGCCAAAAGGCTGTGTAGAATTCGTTCTTTGACCTGCTTTTATTACAGATGGAGTCGATTTTATTCCACGCTAGTCATAGATGTAATTTCTGAGGACTGATATGATTCAACTCATTGGGAACTCGACGACACCTCAGAACACTTTTGAAAAATGCACACTCTTAAATCTCTCTCCCGATCATAAATATTAATTACTTAACAAAGATGTTCTTTTCATTCGACTTTTTGAAATTAAACAATCGAAATGTCATTCAGAAATATTTTATTTTTTGCTCTATATATAAAAAATATTTCCATAGGCCATAGCTCCACAAAATAAAGAACAAAATATCAATATAATACTTATTTATATATATTAACGAACTTAAATTACAAAATATTGGACGTGATACCATTCTCCCGCTCCTCTTAATTTTTAATATAAAAATTATTCGGACCCTATCAGGCATTCCTCTCGACCTCTCACACTTCGCTGAATACAAAAATATCGCCTTACAATTAAAAACTAACTTAATCAGTTCAGTAAAGGTAGACTATTCCTACTTTTCGAACTAATTCATAATCTAGTTGTTACCTATTGGCAAATTCTGCGAATACGGAAATAATCACAAATTAAAATCTCAATGTCAATTTATATTAAACATTTCTGTGGCACGTTGTTTTAAAAACATTACATATAACTTAATTTATATGGTTTTTGTATAACTAATTAAACAAATTGAAGTACTTTTGCCCTTACAGTACATTATTGTGGCGGTTACATCATGTTCAAGGACACAATTGGGTTTTAGCAAACAAAATAAATTAGACATACACGCTGGATGCGTAAGACAGTGATATTAGTAATTTGTGGTTCTGTGTAACAATGCCTTTAGTCTGAGTGTACGGTCAAAAAATTCCAATTAAAACGAAAACATCATAGAGTTTGTTTTTTTAACATTTCGTAAATCTGTCATTCGTCAAGTAAAATTTACCGACGCGTGCAATGTCTATGGCTGCAGTAGAAATAATAAATGTTCTGTTGTCTACGGTAGCATCTATGCCACAGACATTTCGATTACTTATATACAAGGGACTTCTAAAACGTACAAAACTACTTTAAATTTACTGCTAAACTATACTTCTACAAAGAAAAATAATGCAATTATTGCAACAAAACCTGTTTGCTTAGAGCAATATGTCTTATATGTTTAAAAATCGGCAGTGAGTACTGGTATTCATAGCTGTCGTGTGAGCAGCTTTAACGCATAAAGACCATATTTATGCCAAACATATTGACTGGCAGACGTTCCGACAAAGGGATATTCCGACTGAAGGTCTCCTCATATCAGTCTGAACCAAATTCAAGGAAGTCATGTTGTACACAGACAAAGTTATTTTTTTTATTGATTACACCTTAAATATATAAGTCTCTGCTTAAGCCAATTCCATATTGACCGGTGTGGGGATACCCTAATAATTGCAACTTATTGAACGTCGTTCAACTTATTGCCGAACTGTATCTAGTTACAATATATCAGTATATATAATATCAGTATATTCCCTCTGTCGCAAACACTACAATAGAAGGTAAAATGATTATATCGGCCAATTTTACATATATCAATCGTAAGATATACAAGGTAATTGACGCTAATTATTGCACAGATATATGTCATATTTATTGCAAACACGGTAATCTTTTGGATATATATATATATATGACCATTTATTTTTTATCAGTATTTTATAAATACTGTATATGTATTTAATACATAAAAATGTTCAAGCTTTCAAATTGCACAGTAAATTCTATTTATTATTATCATATTTAATAAGAATTAATGAACAAAACAAAAAATCGAAATATATGAATGCCACAGACAAAACATTCCCGTGTTTACAAGATCCATAAATACAAAAATATATAAATTCAATTATCAGTTATATCTGCTACAAAATTGTGCCGTACATATATTAATTTTCAAAATATATTTAAAATTACATTTCCAGAGCGACATCATAAACAATCAATCACCTAAGATAATAGCAATTTTTCATAAAAATGCATTTCGAAAGATATTGAAATTATATCTGAAAGTTTCACCTTCAGAGCACTAATCTGTATACGGACTAATAATAAAGTTTAAGTAAGTAAATGGCAATGTAAGTAATAAGGGTTTCGGTTAACCGAAATCCTCAGTTAGGGCGTCTTCACACGTCGGTACTTAACGGAAACTAGCCAGTCATTTTTGTTACCATTGCTCCGCTATCGACTGATATAGGAGTATATCGAACTAATTTAATGCATTAGCCAATTTTCAGATATAATTTTCAAACTATTGTCGTCAAAATAATTGTTCTCAAACCAGGACTATTTGTAATTCTGTGTATATAAAATATGCTTATCTCCTGCTTCATACGCAACAATTGTACGGTTATAAAATCTTTGTATAAAGGTGCTTATTTTATTTTTACTGGAATATCATTTATTAGCATTGAATATGAAAAGTTTTTGATGCCATCTTCACTTCAAACACTTCTAAAGTTAAGCTTAGTGACGCGATAAGTAAATTAATTAGAATTATTAATTGTTCTTAATATATACCTTCATTTAAACTTACTAGTAAACTGTTACCAATTCTCAAGGCACTTTTGTGATTTATAGCCGTTGGGGGAAATGTTGACTAATCGAAAACATTATACCGAATTAGTTTCGTGTTTGCGACGTGTGGACGCAGCCTAACGGAAATAAAATATACAAGGATTGTTACAATAAATAATTAACTCACATCTCCTTATACACAAAAATATCTTTAATACAAGTGATTCATAAAGCCTACAAGCTCTGTAGAAAAATAGATCGAATATTTACCACTTCAAAAGCAGATTGAATAAGATTTATACATATTATTCATAAAGTACTACTAATGTTCCCGATAACTTGGTGTTTAATACCGCAAGTGCTTCTCTAAGTTTCGGTCTATTATTTTAAATCGATTCAAATATCGAAACATTGAATCGAATAAGTAATAAATGTATAATACATGTCTGAAACACTTCTGTGGCCACACAGTTATAAAATGTTACACATGAAGATGTTTCAAAAATTCTACCTAACTACAGAAATTATCACGTACAAAATACGTAGTTACAATTGAAATAGTTAAATCATGATTTCTTTTTTTTTTTTCAATTCGTTTCATTTGGTTTATAGTTACCGATGATAGAACGCTTTGTGTATCGCCCAAGTGCCATTATTGCACATAAATGTAACCTGGCACTCCTCACATTTCGAGTGTGTACGTTTCAACAACTATCATTAATTGTTCCCTGGGCCTTACGTTACTTAGCTGCGCTATACATAATGCGTATATAAAGGCAAGTGGCAGTGTATTTGCTCAGATATTCGTCATTTGTACATTTTATATATAATAATTAGAACACATTATGTACACACATAAATGGATATAGAACTTGCAATTGCACAAATACTCTCGTCTGTCAAGCTAATTCTGACAGATGTCAGAAGTTGAGTTTATATTGTTGTATAATATTTATAATGATAAAATATGCAATTAATTATATATATATATTAATTATATATATAATCAGTCCTTTTTCTATTTTCTTTAAAACAAAATATTTCATCGTTGCAAGTTCAATGTCGACACAAATATACATAGATGCCGTGTAAATTGACAAGTTTATACAAAATATCTTCTCTGAGAGCACGTATATGAGTTGAAATAATAAAATAAATGCACTTTTGTTAGTGATACACTCTACGATACCTTGGCACAATATGGATTACAAAATATATTTATGAAGCGAATGATGATGTGAAAGCAGTCTTGTTTATTCGAAGGCCGAAACAAGTAATGATTGGCAGGGGTGGCCTTGGAGGGGCGGGTGGGGACAACCAGTAACGACCAGATGTTTAAAGGGACCTCAGGAGTCAGAAGTCCAATTAATTAAATCACCAACATGTTCTTGTTACGATTTTATTTCATAGTAATAGCCGACCAACGAGCAGACGAGCCCATTGATATCAGCAAGACCTAAGCTAAGGCATCACTGTTGCGCTGTCGACCACGAAATGAGAAGAAAGTACGATAGAAACTACTGGCTCTTAAGCCATCTTGTTAGTAGAAGAATAAATATCAAAATGTTATAGGAGCTTTGCAAGTCTGCTAGTGAGGTCGCCGCGAAACTCCCGCCCCGTTACCTCTGAAGCCGCCGCCGTCAACTGGGACCACATGTACAAGGCAATGTGTTACTATCACTCGTTCACTTAACTCCATATTATTTGTCAACATTCCAAGTCTTTGTTTATTACTTATCATGTACGCAGAGCTCTACGTAACTTGTATCTCATCGAGGTTTTAGTGATAATTACTGAGAATAATATCGGGTATTTTAGAAAATTTATTATTTTTAAGATTTTTTTGTTGTTTTTTTTTTTTTGAGATTTATTACTCAGAAAATTGCCATTCCGTCGGATACTCTAATAGGTTTATAAAAGTATTAGTTTAAGCAATAATCAATACATAAGTAAATATTTGATTACTGAACACAATTTATGAGCTTCCCGCGCTAAACGCTCGAACGGAGCAAAATCTTCTTATTACTATGATTTTTCATAATATATGTTTAATGTCCCTCAGTATGTGGTCCGACAATAAATGACATAATTCCATTAAAACAATTTATATAGATATCTGCGTACATTTAACATCCTACGCTTAAAGCATTAAGAGCTACCTAGGTCTATAGAGTTTCATTTGAGCAACGTCCTCCACTTCACCTGGTCGGGCCAGCACGGGTGGATCTGGCCGTACTCGGTCCGCTGAAGGTCCGTGGTTCGTGGTTCGTTTCACGTTCGGAGCAGGTCGACGGGGCCGAGGTCAGTGGTCCCCTCTCAGTAGTTCCATGAGCAGGTTGAAGCTCGGCCCTTCGCCGTCTTTGCCCTTGTTCGCCGGATTGAGCATCTCCTTGCCGACTTGCATGAAGAACTGCGTGTAAATTTTATATATTTTATGTATTGCGCGTTTTCATTTCAATTGTTAAAAATGTAATAACAGTCACATATGAAAATTTATATTTGAGTGCGTCGTGCATCGGAAAATGAAGATTAACGAGAGTTTTTAATAAATAAGGAGGATTTTTCATCATCGTCATCGTCACCACAACTGTCCCCACCGCTGGGCTCGGGTACATCACGGTGGCCAGATGCGATGTTCAGACTTTTGTGAATACGAAGAACTGACTAGTATGGACATCACGATATTTTCCTTGCTTTTCCTGATTTTAATTTTAATATCTACCGTACACTCATACTAATATATAAGTGTTTGAGTGCAACATGTACGAGTGTATGCAATGAGATCGTGCGAGTGCGACGATATACCTGGCAGGTGCGCTGCAGCTCGGGGATGCGCAGCAGCAGCTCGCCGAACTTGGCGGGTGCGTCCGGCGAGTGCGTGGCGGTGTACGCCTGCAGCGCCGCCAGCGCCTTCTCCTGCGACGCGCGCACCTTCTCCGCTTCGCGCAACTCCGGTGCGTCTGGCGACACGACCCACCGTTGCGATCATTGGCAATTTTTGATGAGCACACGTCACACGACATTTGAATGGTTAAAATCCTTGTATAAAAATAAAATTCAACTGTGGTACTGTCCTAAATATGTCCATATTTCTCCGTCACCCTCTAATACGTACTAATTCACTGATCCGTAACCTAAAATAGAAGTACAGTTCTCGTTCCTGCGCAGCGATCTCAAACAGGGGCGAGTCGGTGACCCCCGTCCGTTGTCCAGCCGAGCACCGCGAGCTCCTGGCTTTGATCCAAGAAACATAATCGACGATAAGATGCTCGTCACGTTAACAATCAACAGTTACCTGAAGTGAGAAGTACAATAACTTTGAGCGCGACGTACTCGTACCGGTCGACCCGCAGCCGCCGCAGGTGGTCCGTGAAGCTCAGCATTCGTTCTATGCACGGCGTCAACCCGTACCTGGCGAGGGAGCCGGACCATACTAGTTAGCACACTGCCTGGTGTTATATTGGAGTATTGTTTTGAAGTACTGTACGTCCAATTATATAACAGAACGAATAAATGCGAGTCTGTCCGTACGAATTGTCTGTTTCTGAAAATCATCCATCGTGAAGAAAGGTATTTTATTTGTCATTTTAATTAATCAAATGTTTAATTTAATTTGTCAACTGCTTTATTTAACGTGTCAAATGAAAAGTTTCGTTTTTATTTATACGAATATTTATATTTTTATGATGTCAAAGTGAACAATATTTATATAAAGGTATAAACATTCTCATTCATACTTTATTATTTTAACCTATACGAAAATCCTGTGTAAGTATTACAACATCCGACTACATACTGTCTTACCTCATTCTCATTTCCTGGCCGACAACGCATCTGTAATAGCTTTGGTCTTGTTGATGTCCACGGGCGACGGAGACCACTTACCATCAGATGGCTCGTCTGCTCCTTTATCGGCTTCTAACATTTAAAAAACTTATATAAAACTATTCCAAGCCAGTCCAATCCAGTATTGTTTTTTTTTTGTTTTATTTCCTGTCTTACAAGCTTGCTATATAGGTACGTGAATGAAGGTCTGTTATATGTTGCTCTGTACTAACTTGGCACTCTGATGCAGCGTGATGCCGCGCGGGCCGCCAACGCGCACCTCGCCCGGCGTGCCCACGCCGCGGTAGCAGCACGACAGCACCAGTAGCTCGCACCAGCTGTTTATCAGCAGGCAGATCTGGTCGTCGATCTGGAAACAACATGCGCGTTTCACAGTCAGTCAGAGTACCTACCTTAGCGTGAAACTGAGCTGTTTAGAATACATGTCAAAGGTGTTAATTGGTGTATACTGAGCTATATCCAGGCGGGGCTGGTGCACAACTTATTGACAGTTGGTGATACCATGACACTGGTACAGATACATGGGGGCCGGTCCCTATCGTGGTCTCCAACCGATCCGATTCTGATGCTGGTCATTCTTACGACTCATGCCCACCAGACCATGCCCAACTGAAGTCCTGAATCCACTGTTACCACCACATAACTCACCGAGATGTTCTTGAAGAGCGGCAAGCTCTTACACCACTTGACGATCTTGTACAGTCTGTGGTCGGCGATGTTGCACAGGTCGGCTAGGAAGTCGGCGCTGGAGTTCTGCGCTGTGATCCCGCTGGCGGCCAGCAGCGGATTGGCGGAGGGACTCCCCCCGCCGCCGCCGCCGCCCGACTTGCCCAGCCTCGTCAGCTCCGACTCGTTGTACTGCCACAGGTGCTCCACGTCCATTATCTCCTGGTACATGAACAGATTGATGCTTCACTTGTGAACAACAGAGTTAGGACTTATCTACAAACGAAATTCTTTATTGTATGCGTTAAAAATTTGTTTTCTAAATGTCTATGAAATTTTCAATAAAACACCGTTTAATATTCACAAACATACATAATATTGACAAATTTATTTCATTTTCGCATACCTTATCGTGAGTCTGGGAGGATACCAATCAAAATTGTACCTATTTATACTATCATATATGCAATTGGATTATATTAATTTAAGCAGTTTATGATGCCACTTTGAACAACATCACTGTAATTCATAATAAAAAAAGAACAGAGTTAACTCTCTGCCACCTCTTCTAGTAGGTAATTATTTGAATTGTATACTTTGATGTATAATGTATAATATTTGATGTATAATGTATTTAGTATTACAATTTATAAACATTTGTACGCCATCGTGTACTGGGTGGGGCTCGTATATAGTTATACCGTCTCTGTGTTAACGAACACTTAATAACAAATGTGTAAAGAAATCGACTTATTATCAACACACCTGCAACAGCGGCGGTATGTCAGGCGTGAGTCGGCTATTGCTGGACTCCCCTCGACTGTTATACGATGTCGGGCCGTTCACCTGCGACACAAAATATTAATTATCCGTAATCAAAGTACCGTCAACAGCAATAATAGTCGTTACACGAATAGAATTGCAATCCTTTATAATATACTCCTGTCCTATACATACTACGTAACAAGATCACTTGAAACAAATTGGTTGGCTCGCGGTGCAGTTAGTGGTTCGGTAGCGGGCTCGTCTCGGCGAATCGTATCACATATTTTTAAAAACAACGTACCATTGTGCATATTTAATAAAAATATATTTATTGGCACTACTGACCGAGGTGAGGCTGGTGGCGTGCCGCAGCGAGGTGGCGGTGTGCGAATGCGCATGTGCGTGCGCCGACAGCAGCGAGCCGGTGGACGCGGCGCCCGACAGCGAGTACGAGCACTGGTACGTGGAGCGGCCGCCGCGCGTTCGGTCCTCGCGGATAGCTGCACGGACACAAACATTTTGTGTACAGAGAGCGATGCGACAGACGCGAGCTACTGGTACGGTGGAGATATATAGCAGAGAAATACACCACAATAAAAAAAAAACTAATAAAAATTAACATCCTGTAAATAATAATCTGTATCAATATTACAAAGATTTATTATGACAAAAAAATATATTCCAATATTTCCTACAATTGATCATAGATATTCACTTAACTGGAAAACGGTTGAAAGAATAAATGGACAAGTACAAGCATTTCTTAAACGTTCAGTCTGCTCACCTTCCAGCTTCATCCCACAGCCGAGACACTTGTCGAACCTGCAAGCCGGACATTTCTTCCTAGTGGCCACCGTCACGGGACAGTTGCCCCCGCGCAGGCACATGTAATTCTTGCGGTTCTGGACCGTCCTCTTGAAGAACCCCTTGCACGACTCGCACGAGAATATCCCGTAATGAAACCCGCTAATCTTGTCCCCGCAGATCGGACATGGGCTGAAAAACAAACACTATTGAGATAAATATATATTAAAACGATATAATTAGCTTTTTATTTGAAGCTATATTATAATTTATGTTGTAAAATGTTTCTTTACTATGTATATATTTTAAAACTGTTCATAAAAATACACTGTGACTGATGAATGTGTGACAATGTGTTGACAGTTGAAATAAAAAAAAATAATAATACGGGAATGACGAAAAAAAACAAACATTACAAAATAATATGAGAAAATTAAGACCTCAATCATATTCCTCAGGTATTTCTACGCTTCTTGCCTAAGAAATTTGCAAAGTGACAGCATAAATATCAATAATAATTATTATATTATATTAATTTACTTGAAATATTCCAATGCACATAGTGACTAATCAATATTGTTAAGAAAAAAATACTCGAAAAACATATATATACACAAATGACATGGGCGCTATTTCTTTTCTTCCTTATAAGAATAACTTTAATTTGATAACATGAATTAAAAACACTGCACAACAAATACCCCACCTGTTAATAAGTTGTTGCCGACTGATCCCCTGATGATGATGGAGTCGCTCCTCGGCCGTCTCCGCGTCCTCGTCCTGCGCCGGCGAGGCGGGGAACACGGCCGCTTCCCTGTACACTACGTGCGGATGTCGACCCTAATGAAATGCAGACAAGGCGTTCTTGTTACTTGGAGCCCCGGAACAAATGTACCCACAATACTGTTATTTTGATTATACCACAAACAACCATAGATGACTTCAGTACCACGAGGCTACACAGCTGACCAATTGGTTCGTTTACTTCATCGCAAACATAATCGACTCGTGGGGATAAACTGCCCCAGTTAATTTATCTAATTTGTGCTAACGCCACTAAAATATATTTTTTATTAAATCTTACACATATGAAATGCACCATTTATATCTAAATGTAAGAAACCACACATAGGATGATTTTACAGGTCTACTTTTGTAAAATGTCCTTGGTCACAAGAGATCCTGAAACCTCATCCTCTGCGTTGCATAACACGGGGTTTTATTATGTAAGAATCCCACAGAATGCGTAACCGTTTTGGAGGGCCAGGTATCTTTTGAACTTCAAACTTTCAAGTAAAAATATAAATTATTCCGTTAGTACGCATATATAAATATTTATATATAAAATTCTTCTGTACAGTGAACTCCTAAACGGCCGGACTTTTTTCGTGTGTTCAAGTGACCCGCCAGTAGGTGTTATTGCGATCGGCCACAGGCCGGGTAGGAGAACGTCTACCTCGACCGCTAGTGTTAAATAAATAGAGCCAATAAAGTTTCGGTGTCGGTACACTGACCTGCACCGGCGAGTGCGTCGGCGAGAACTCGGAGCTGTACGAGTAGCAGGAGGAGTGCGACGCGTCGCTGTTGTTGCGCGACAGCGACGGCGTGTAGTGGCGCGACGGACGCGGGCTCGCCGACGGACTGCTGTACACACTGTCGCATCACAAACACATAAATACATATGCACATACATACATACGTCTCAACTAGTCTTCATTCGTCTAATGGTATAGCTCGACCGTTGTAACTAAATAACGTACCGTTTCCAATGTTTTTATCCAACTGATAACCCTAAAGCCGTTAACAGCTGCAACGAGCAAATATGTTGACAAACACTACAGAAAAACGGGGTTCAAAGTTTTCTCATTGCGTATTAATACATACGCTGATATTTACTCAGGATTAAATTAATTAACAATCAATTAATTCTTGTTGTAAACACCGTCCTAGGATACCGTGTTGCGGCGGGTGGCATTTATGAGAACACAAACACCCATGACCCGAGAACGAACATCGATCTGTCATATAATAATAACAAAGTTTATTTATTTCCACACCAACACGGTACAACCAAATGCTAACATTAAAACTTACTAATTAATGGACAAGCCGTGACTCAGCCACCCCGTCACGGGATCATGATCCCAAGCAGCGCTGTTTTTCAGCCAAACCCTTCTGCTGAGATTTTGTACGGAAGTACCAGTCACATGTAAATGTGAGTTCTGGTCGGGATCGAACCCGGGACCCTTCGATTGCTAGGTGAATATACGTAAAAAGGAACATTACATCATATAATTTATTACACTTGCATTCGTCATGTTGCTGTTGTGATCTAGCTAACGTTTACGAGTATGTATGTAGGTGTCCCTACAAAAAAAAATCATACAAATATAAATTGCATAACAATGAATACCTGTGCGTGTACATAGAATGTACGGCGGAATCCGTACTAGCACTGGACTGCACCCGCGGCAACCGCCCCAGCAGTGGGGATCCATGTAGCCCTAGTAATTTGTCCATGCCCACAGCTGGCTCACATTTTAATTCTAGAACAATATAAAACTTTCGAAATAAAAAAATTGTGAGTGTTGAAAGTGATATGGTTATTTTAGTAACATCACAATTGTCCAAGATCCAAAATTATACACTTATATTGTATAGGACCGCAGATGGCCGTCAAAATAATTCACGTTCTTTGAGTATAAGCATCTACACATCTACAGTTACATCTACTACATCTACAGTTAACAACTACTGTGTACATTTCAAATGATTTCAATCTATTAACAGCCTTCTGCATGGCATGTGTCTTAACCGTACTCGAGGAAGGCCTATTATGCTTTCAAACTTATATTATCGTGTACTTTACATATTTAACTGTAACTGGAAAAATGGAATATCGTTTCTGAGTTTTTGTTTTTCTAAGCAAAAGGCCAATTAGATTATTAGGCAAAAATAATCAAAATCATACCTGACAACTGCGTTTCCTTCTTAATAATTAAATTCTGGATCTCGGTGTTGGAGTTCTGCGCCATCAACGGCATCGAGTGCTGCTCGTACTGGTCGGAGAGCGCGAGCGACTTGGCGCTGTTTGTCGGGGAGGTCGGCCGCCGAGGCAGCGAAAGGGACGTATTGTCCGTCAGCACTGATATCTGGAACAATACAAATGTCATTACTACCCAGTCGTCCTGTACCAAGCTTGGTTTCCTTCCGGGAGTCCCCCTTCTCCCACCCCACTGTTGCGAATATCCATCAGATGTGGTTAACACTCACCATCTAGGTGCTGATCTCATTCGCATTCATTAAGTATAAATTCATGATCACGAAAGTAATGAATTATTTCTCAACCTACTCTACTGGTTGGCGAAGCGTCGGCAATGCTTTCGGTATTACAATTATTCACAGGCCACGGTGACCACTCACCATTAGATGGATTGTCTATCCTTTGTAAACAAAAAAAAACTAACTGGATTAACGGACCTTCTAGCTTGGTAGGTCCAATTTACTCAGCGATGGATCCTGAGTTTCATACCAGTGTAGAACAAATAGATATATGTGATGGACAGACTTATGTGGCTCTTCTTCATTATGGCGTTTATACTACCCACAGTAAAAGGAGTCATAATGCGTGGATGTATGTAAGGCTATACACTATGTCTATGTAAGCTTGACTTTCAATTTCAAATATCTTTCAATGTCATTGTCTAAAATTGGTTATGAATCTTAATCACTGTACTAGCAGTGAGCGTTCCTGGAATTGCAGTGACACACCAGGGCGGTGTTATAGTTGGGGCATTTGCTCAGCAATCACCTTCATTACCAAATGCAGCTGGATCTTCTCTAGCCATGGTTCGCCATAATTTGTATGCCAACATTTATAACCTTATTACCAGCTTTGTGCCACTATTGAGAGGGGTTAAGGCCACTGTCCACTGAATGAGCGCATATTCGCAGATTTTACGAATCTTTAATACTTTTCTCATAACGTTTCCATTGATCGGAACAAGTTATAATTCGTTTTTAAATCACACATGGCTGAAAAATTAAAAACGCCTACAAGATTCAAACCTACATATATTATCGAGCATTATCAAACGTTCAAACCGAAACGTGAAAAACGTTCCAAATGAACCCTAAGCCTGACAAAACCCTTACCCTGTTCATGCTGAGACTCCTCTGATGCGACTGCAACGGCGAGGCGTATTTCAAGTCGAGCACCCTCTGGTCATCCAAGCTCTGAAAGACCTCGCTCTTCAAAGGCTCCGTCTTGATCGTCACGTTGCGGAGAGTGTCGATGGAGTCCCTTGACGACTGAAGGTCTAGCATGCTGCTATTTTCATCTGGGAATAGAGCACCATAACCATAAGTCGCGTACTGGTTAAACATTATAATAAAATATATAATTTCGAGATGTGAGGCTGAATCCAAGGTCCTAGCCATACTTCCGAGCTAATGAAGCACTCTACTGAACAACTTAAAGGCACACTGAACTAAGGAATGGCATCAGATCTCTTCCGTTCGAAGTTGATAGGCTCTATATTCATGTATCATATACGAGTTATGTAACTGCCTTGCCACCTTGCTTCTAGAATGAACCGTGAAGTATTTTCGATGTGTTTCGCGTGTAGCGTCAGGGATCCGGTAATAAAATCAGATTCCCACGTCCTCCTAGACAGTCAAAGCGTCGTCACGACTTTGATGTTACTAATGTCATTTGGCAGTGGTGATTACTTATCATCAGGTAGCCAGTATGACCCTTAGTCGATGTTAAAGAAACGACGTAGATTCTGTAGCAGATCGTAGCAGCAAGAAAATGACCTCCAGCTAAACGACCTCGGCATGTCGACTCGACATTATCCTGACGTGCACGTCGTGGCGCGTGCCACGCTGGCTCGGACTCAAGGTTGAATGGAGCCCCTTATACCGCAAGCAATAAATTTGAATTGGATCAATGTGTATTAACTTCGATTTTTGTCTATTGTCAATGTAGAACTGCAGTTTAACTTGATGTTTTTAGGTTTCGCAGAGATATCCAGAAGCAGTGGCGAGTATGGACTGGACGAATACTGTGCCTTTGATCATCATAATTACATACCATAGTTACTGTCAGTGTTAAGGCCATGTACGCTTTTTCAACATGTAATCTAAGGACAAAAATTTAAATACGTTTCTCGCTGAATACAATATTGTATGAACTGCGCGCATTTTAAATTACGAGTTCTAACACGAGACTGACTTTAGAGTTTAGCTTGGCAGCTGTTTAGTCTAGACGTCGCTTATCAAAATATGTCATAGGTAATATTAATACACGAGTTTCAAAAGAAATAACTACGATACATTAGACATGACCAATATTTAGTAAACAGGCCAACACTAAGGCATTCTTGTCGCCAACCAGCGATCTCTACCAGACAACCTTTGGATAGAAATATTACATTGTCCAAAAATGGTAGAATGTACACAGAATGCCATTTGTGATAACTGGTCTAAAACCATGTCATGCCATTTCATACATATTTTTGTGTATGATTGGTCCCATAATATATTTTACACCAACGATTTAACTAAACTACCATGTACACTTATACAATTTGCGTAAGAAATTAGGAAAAGTTTAAAATACTTTATATAGACTCTATAGTCTTTCAGCCATTAACGAGACTTTTAACTCGCGAATGACTATAATAATTAAGACTCACCATTGTTGGCGTTGGTATCTATGACCATCTCCTCAGAGTCGGACAACTCGCCCTCCCAGGACATGGGCCGCTCCTGTTCGCTCTGATCGCAATGCCCGCTGGACGAACGCTTCTTCTTATTACGCATATTCACCTGCAAATTATATTCAAATGATGTAGACATCCATCCATCCATCCATCAGCCTTTGGAGGTCCACTGCTGGACATAGGCCTCCCCTAACTTGCGCCACTCTGA
>DWPT01003049.1:0-15092 GCA_018251895.1 Agathymus mariae mariae | reverse complement strand
ATATTGAAAATGCGAAGCAAAGAATTTGAATTTGGATCGTTTCGAGATTTGGAAAATGTAAAAAAATGTATAAAAAATATCTATTACACATTTAATTTGCTCTTTTCCTAAAGCTTTTCTACATTAATATTAGAGATGTAATAGATATATTATTTGCTGAATACCAGGTACCAACCTTGTTGATGGATCGCCAGATATCCAGCCAAACATGGAACATTTTGATTTATTACATATAAGGCTTCATTGAAAGCATAATTAGAAAGCCCCAAGACTTAAATTACTTGATTGCAATTTTCTTAAACCCAAGATTAGATTCAAACTATTTTGGGACATAAAAATGTGTTGTGAAGAGCCCTCCAGCAGTAGGTCATGTTCATGACCAGTCAAAAAAGTTGAAGAGAAGAGACAGAGTCTGCTGTATCTCGCAAAGTTCATGGCACATTCTAGGATTACCTTTATGAAGTAGTGAATGAAAACAACACCAGTCTGTCTCATAATAAAGAAAAGAATGCGTTACAAAGGAGCTTGATTTTTATCTGCAGTCAGTGTGTATTGGTCACAATCATGATCCCTATATTTGGTGGTCAGTTAATGCTATATGATACCAAAACTTAGCAAGGTTTGCTAGAATATATCTTTTAGCAACCTGCAGCAGTGTATACAGCAAAATACATTTTTTTGACCTTTTATAGAGAGACTAGTTTGACAAGTGAAACAGTTTATTCCTATTAATGCAGAGAAATTCATATTCACTCATTTTAAGTTGCCCTTGGTGCACTACAAGTATTGATTTTGATTATATTGTAAAAAGTTATGATTTTATTTGATATTTGAGTTAATTAAGATTCTTCTGAAGTACAACCATAACATTTTTTTAGCCATAACTGTCTCTGGCCAGATATTAATTTTAGGCCAGATACCGGATAATTACTGGGGATATCCTTTCATCTCTAATTAATATCGGTTTTCAGGTACGAGAGCATTAGAAATAGCCATGTGTGCACCAGTAATGGTAGAGTTGGAGGGAGAAACCGATCCTCTCCAGATAGCAATGAAAGAACTCAAGCAAAGAAAAATTCCAATTATCATAAGACGATACCTACCAGATCACTCATATGAAGATTGGAGTATTGATGAACTCATTATTGTGGATCATTAGGGGAATCCTAACTATATTACATAATTAATAACTTAACTATTATAATATAATTAATATATTAACTATTTGTTATGAGAGAGTAGTTACATTCCGGTGCTTAAGCCTTAAAATGGTATTTTAAAAAAGAAATCTAAAATGATTAATTCGTCAAATAAAGTTATTGGTGTGTATGATAATTTTTTGTTATTGAGAATATGGTGAAGGTTTTAGTTGAATAATGCAACGCCAAAATATTCCATGAGGAAACAAGTTTATTCTCCGCGTGCATTGCCATACTCATAACATCTCTACAGTTTGCTGCTTATGTATTAGAGGTAATTGTTGTTTACAATTTTTAAAATGGAGTGTATTAGATTTGTCTTATTAAATGCAACAGACAAATTTTCAGTAAGAAAATATTTGTTGCTCCTAGGTTTGTCAAGTCTAATGATTGTAATAGAGATTTTATCTTTATTAGAACATGATGAAATAGTTTTAATATTTTTGTGTGTTGGAGTTTTTTTTTATGAAGATGATACCTATACCTGATGCGAAGATTAAGATGTGTTATAATTGTAGGTAATAAATTTTTGGAAAAGGTTATGATTATTCATAGTTTGTTATTTACTTGAGACCTTATTCTTAATGATACTGTCCCGTCATTGGTCTTAAAAGACAATACCATGGTTTTACGTGAAGCACCTGTAATCAAGTAGATGAGCCATCTGACGGTAAGTGGTCAACTTCTTCGATGGATAACTATCACCAATACACATCATTGATATATTGCCGACCGGTAAGAAAACAGGAAAATTATTTATCACTGCCTCTTCACGTTCGTGCACGAAATCACTGAAATACATTGGTTGTACCGGGTCTAATGACTTTCAAAAGGTAGGATTTGCCGCCATAGATGCGTCAATTGTTCAGCAGGGTGAACTACGAGTAGGATAGGTTGGTTAAGGCCAAAGACTTGTTACGTTTGTTTTGGCCGTATTGGGGCGGCCTAAAATGGTTAGTCAGTTGGCAAAGGACTCGTTGTATACCGGCTCCGGAGCCTGAGAGCCAGTACTTTCTTAACTACTCATTGCCTAGCCAACAACGCATAGGTGATTTTGGTCTTGCTGATGTCCATGGGTGACGGTCACCAATTATCAACAGATTACGTCTACTCGTTTGTCGGCTATTAACATGAAAAAGAAACATACTGAATTTCTCTTGCACCACAAAAGTGTCGTAAGGCGTAGGTATTATATCACACTATCGACAAGATCTTATTGGTACCTGATTATTGTTAGGATAATAAAATAATACGGATAATTAGTTATGGTTTTATTGTAACCATATAGTTGTAGTGACCCTGATTGTTAACCGAAAGCTTCCGACTTCAATTCCTGGCCGGGCCTGCGGACACTCAAAGTGTAAGTTGTATAAAAACAAAAAATGTTTAAATAATGCAAAATTTAAAAACTATTACATTAGTTAAACATTTCAATATTCATAGTTCACTCACACGGTTTTTTAGAATCATATTTTGGAAAAATATAAATATTTTATACCAGGTTATGCACTAAATTTAACAAAGGTTGCGGTAATAAAGTGAGTGGATGTTTGTACACTGCGCCGGCAGTAGAGAGCTCAGTCATCATCAGCAAAGATGCCTACAAATAATATATCTATAATAAATTTTTCAAGTTTGATTGGGTACTTTACTGTTCTGAGTCTGAGGCCCACTGAGGTGATTTAGCCCTCTCATTCTTCTCTCTGGCCATTTAAAAATACTTAACATCTATTTCCGACCTTATTTGAAAACATATCTTCAAAGTAGGGAACCGGGGTACGATATAGATTTATTTTGCTCGCGAAATTACCCTGGACTTGTCCTTATTGCTGAAGTACTCACGATCCTGTCAATCAAAGTGATTAAATATTTCATTAATGCCTAATATCGTGATGCCCCAGAATGTTTGGGTAGCGAACACAACAATGATTTTTGTTAAATAACCGACTAATGAACTGACGGTCCACTTGGAAAGCGGTTTCGGCCCACGCGATGTGGACATCAATAACGTTAACGTCGTGATGTTGCCTGAGATGAAAGTTAGTAGTAGTAGATGAAGTAGAGTTACGTATGCAGATAGAGAATATAATAGGAGGCATCGCCTCGTCCATAGGTCAGCAAAATTCAGCACCGGAAGGGTTATTTGACTTTCAACTAAAGATGAATGGAGTACCAAATACTACAAGCACAAAGTTTTCAAAACGATCAGTACGTATACACTATCTCAAAGGCTGTATTATGTACCTACCTACTCCTGCACTCATCTTCATGTGTTAAAGAAATATATTACTGTAACGTTATGACATTAAAATGAACCGAAATTAGTAAGATAAGTAACTATACAAAGACAACCTTATAGTTAAACTAGGAAGTGTTTTCATTATTATAATAAATGTTTAAATAACTAAATATTCAACCTACAAATAGTTTTATTTACGACGACAGCAACGAATTGACTCGTTAAAGGTTGAACGAGTTGTCATAAATTAATATCAACAATGTGATGCCAATTGTTTCGTCTACATCAAATATTTATAGAGAAAGAAGAGGAGATAGTAGTAATTTTAAGAATGGCAGATTGAAATATTTACGCGTGTGGTTAGAGTCATGCCTGTCGTAACAACTGCCAACTAGTACTGAACAGTAGCATGTAGTAGGTATTAATTAATCTCGAACGACTGCGTGCAACTTATCTTAGCTAATTAATTAATGAATATTTGTAAGAGAATACTGTGGTGTTACCCAGTGAAAAGCGTTAAATATTAACTTAGTAGGTCATAAATATTGTCTGTTCTCGCCTTTTTATTACGGTTATTATGATTTTATTTGTATCAAATACATTTTTTGTATAAAACGTGAGATATATTTTGGGCTAGATAATCCTGGAACATGAATCTTCTGTAATGAAGGTACCTATTTCAATGGCGCGTACGATTTTACCGCTCGTAATTTGCAGGGTGCATGTGCTTTTCTTGCGGATGCGCTCGCGCTTCCCCCCGCGCCCAAGCCGCTTCGGCGCCCGTTGCGCTTGGCACGAGCTCTCGGCTGAATAACACCACATATCACTAAAAGCTCGGCGCGGGGAGCGCCTTACTCGCGCGTCAGTACCCCTCCGACCAGCGATGCTGTGCTGTCTCCGGAAATAGAGTACGTTCGACCGCCACTTGCAGTGTCGCCTACTTTCCGTTACCGCATTCTACGACCTTTTAAATTGTGGTTAAAACGCAACGGCCCTACAGTGAATACAGTGTCAGCCAGGATGAGTCCGAAATTATTTTTTAATTTCTGCGGTCGATTTTAACCACAATTTAACGGTCGGTGATCGATGTGAATTGCATTCCAAGGGATTGTAAGTCACGTCAGATCACCGGGTGGAATTCTAACCGTCAGTGTTTTCAGTTAGATGTATATCGCATCCATAGATCGACCGATCGAGTGCGCGAGTGTGAGTGCAAATGACTGATTGCCCGGTACCGGGCTGGACTTCAACAAAATGTGGACCAAGAAATTAACAATATGGAGGTTTATGTTGTGTGTACTGTTCGCGGTGTCGGCGTTGGCGCTCGCGGCTAGAGGTGAGTCCGGAGCGCGCCCGCTCTGCGTCACTACGTTGTAGCTATTTTCAGCTTCAACTTGCGATGAAATTATGTAAAAAAGCGTGTTTGTCCGCTATTTTTGGCAATAACCTTAGCAGAAATATAAATGACAGCACTGTAGATACATTAGTCGTCATACCTACTTTCGAGTTAATGAAATGAACAGACATAAAATATCGATAGTGTTTCACGTAGGCGAATGCAGCCAGAATGAAGGCAGCAAAGCTACACAAATAGAAATACAGGGATTTGTCGTTATGCGTCGCCATCTTGTGAAAAACGATAGGATCGTGACGACATTATAAAAATGCGAAACTGAAATAGGTCACATCATAACTTTTATATAACTCGTATTGTCGGCATTGTAATTCAGCAATTATGCATGACGTGTATAGTTAAGTCATACGAGAGGCATTTTTGCAACATTTATACACCTAATTATCTTTTATAATCGAAGGAATTTCAGAAAGTCGATAAATCCGTCTTCATGAACTAAACATATTTATATTAATTTTTTTACTATTACTAATTATAAAATATGTTTAATAATGGAATGATACGTAACAAAACTAACTTTAAAGTTAATTACTTAGTAGGTGTGTCGTCCATAAACAGTTCTGACCTGGTAACAGTTTCTCGACCGGCGACCTCCGGATTTAGCATATTTAAATTTAGTCCACTAATTCAATGACAAGTAATCTCCGACATTAACTGAGATTATAACGCAGAATGTACCAAGGTTGAACTTTTAGGTCAGCTATTTTGAATAAGACATTATTATTGATTGAAAGTTTCGGATCTACATTCTATATATCTAGCAAATTTATCGTTTAATACAATTATACAAGTTTAAATATTTTCTCTCAGTTTCATTCGGACCTGTAGTCACACCGGAAAGATGCTCATTTAAACTTGACGGGTCCGAATGAATTGACGTCATTGTTTTGTTTCCGTCAAGGTTCTCATGACGATACTGCCACGAAAGTAGGACGTGATTTTTGTGGGAACGACTATCGATTTACTGAATATGTGCCTGTTAAAATTTCCTTAATTTCATCTTCTAATAGGTTCCTGTAATTTAATCCATTTAGATTACGATTCTGCAATAATATAATTACCTAGACGGGCATAATCGAAAGAGAAAAGGATGAAAGACATTTACATATATCTACCCAGTAAAATCCCCTTACAGCCTACATGTCTCATCTCATCAGAGGGAGGCTCTCTTTTTTAATGGCCAATGGCCTCGTCCTGGAGAAACACGAGAACTCACTTCAATTTGCATTCCTCGAAGAAACGGCAGTTGTGGCTGCACCGTGCTACTGACAAACCAAGATACGTTAACTTCTATCTCATCGAATTCATCTCCGAGCGAGTATTCAAAAAATTATTTTCTTTTAAAATGTTCAAATAATATGTTAAACGCTGCTTATAGGTAAAAGTCGAATATAATAAGGTAAATATGCCAATAACGGTAAAGAGTGCTTTTGCAAATGGAAACCTGCAAGAAATTGGACATATAGAAATAACGAAAAGAAAATACATAAGTTGCGTATCCTGGCAAAGTTCTTAGATCCAAATCTAATTTTTAAACCTCTTTCCTTAACCTTAAAAAGATATTGATCTAAGACGATTGCCCATTTATTACTTATTTCATCATCTCATACATTTCTTAACGACTGAACAGATTTTGATTAAATGCGACATGGTAGCAAGGGTTAGCCTTAACTAGACTCAGGCACGGCGTAAGCCCCTTATCTGTATGCACCCACATGTGTGTTCTATATGGCATATCATAGTCTATAATATCAATAATTCACGAGTAAAATATCGTAAATACTAAAACATGAACTGCAAAATAACCTTGATGTATAGCTAATTCATTACATGCTACGAGTTAAACAGCGCAGAACATATATGAATTCCAATTTCTTAGGGAACATGGACAAAGTTGTATGCCACCTACTGAATGTTAGAAATAATTGGTTTTGGTTTGTAACATATGCTACTTCTTAATCTTGTCATTTAAAATAATTGAGGCGAATATTTTCGTAGCGGTACGTAGTTAATTTCATAGTTATATTACGTGTTATCCCAAAATATCAGTATGTTTTAGTTTTCGAGGGAGTAAACCCCGAAAATGATCATCTTGAGGCATGATAGAACATATTGAATTCCATAGATATTTGCCGAGTGACCACGTAATTTACTATTGCTACTTGGTCATCGAAAATTAATGGAGATTCTAGTATATTTTATCTTTAACATACATATGTAAGTCTTGTCAAAATATTAAATGAATTATCTAACAAGAGTTATTGTACAGTTTGTTAAATAAACAGACCTATTATCTTATATATAAGTATATAAGATTTGTTAATATAAGCTGAGAAGACTTGTAGGATGAGCTCTGGTAGCTGCTTTATCGAATTGTTCAAAATTTCGTCAGAATTCTAAATGTAGATTACAGCGCTGCGTGTACTCCTGTAACAAAAATATATGTTGACACCCTCACATCCCCCGCACTAGAATTATCTGTGTTCGGAGGGAGCATGGATGTACATAAATATGATATCACAAAAACACGTGACCCGATAACAAACATTTATATTTCACATAAGTCTCTGTCCTAGTAGGTAATCGAACCCGTAACCCCGTGCGCGACAGGCAGATCATTATCAACTGAGCTCAAAGTCGTCGTAACATCGGTGACAGACTTTATGTTTAAGCAGAACAGCCACCTCGCTCTCTTGGTTACCGACCTCCTCATGTTTCTACTGTTTTGCAGAGAAGTTTTTTATAAATATTGGATAAATAAAACGTAAAAAAATAATCTCTAACGCGATTATTTAAGGTAGACCTGTGCGACACGATCTTCGACTAGTCTTTACACCGATATCACAAAAATGCGTCAATAGTACGATGGATGAAAAAGTTAACCTGCTTATAGCCGAAAAACAAGTGTAATCAAAAAATGTAACCTCGATCACAGCCATAATTTAAATGGATGGATGGCGATTAATAAGGAGTTGTAAAATGTAAAAAAGCATAGCACAGTATATTATAGCATTCATTTCTTCGGAAGACAATTTAAGCAATCGATATCGATTTTTATTGTAAGGTAACAGTCTTAATATCCCCTTGAAAGGTCTTCGGGTGACGTTAACGTTCTTAATATCCTGTTACTAGTACAGATTCAGGATATGATTTAGAAGAATCACTCTACAATAGGTATTTTTTCACTTTTTTTGAGTTTGTTTATGTAATAAAAAGCGGACGAGGGACTCTTAACGCTTATCAACGTTAAACAATATATATATATATAATAAATAATATATATATACATATGTTCAGGTATTTTCAATAATAGATATTTGTAATTTTCTCAAGAATATTTGAATCGGCATCCAAACGTTCGTACGAAAAATCGATTTAGAACGAATTAGAAACGTTTCTCAAAGACAGTACGATAATGAATGGTTGAGAATGGTGCTGCCATTATTCAATGTCTTATTTAAACGTTTCCTACTGTTTTTTCTCTTGTTTCATTACATATAAATTTGAATATTATTCAAAATCACCAGATAAACTTAAATGTACGGCAACTCAAAATCCAATTATCATAAAATTGGTGTGACGGACCGTGTAGACCGGACTGGACATTAAATTTAGATTTAGATTATAGACTAGGCATGAATGTGGTGAACATTAAACGTAAGTAGTTTTCCTATGAGAAATGGCTATGAAAAAACTTTTTTTGTTAAAAAAATTGACAGTATTTAATATCAATGTCTAAACTGCAAATATTATTAATTTGAAATTTTGCACAGAGATACTTGAAATAGCCTACTAAATGTATTACTTAAATTATTCATGTGTTTTATAAACAATCCTCCATAAAACAGTTATATGGGATTGTAAAATTTGTATTTAAACTGCTAGTTATAGATACTTGAAATTGAACCTAGCGGTTTTCTGAATAACCCAGGAGAGTGCGAAGAAAGGTTTTTTGGAAATTCAATTCTAAAGAGCGTTATTTAAATATTTTAAAATATAAAAAAGAAAGCTTTGAGCATCTCCTTGTTCATTATAATTTGATATAATTTATGGAAACACTACATGGATTGAAATGATTAAATTATCTATACGACCATCTGACAATATTCATATCTATGTGTAAGCTGACATTGATCTTAATATCGTTGACAAAATAATATTTTAAATTTTAGACGTTATACCGGAAGTTTTGTCGGATGATTTTGGTGGACATAAAACTTCCGACCTTAGGGTTAGTTACTGCCTCTTTGCCAATCTGTGCTGGACTAGAATGGTGCATTACCTTCAAGGCCTACTCTATTACGTGTATTAAGCTTACCGATATAAATATAAAAAATAAAGAACTTTAATATTTTATTTCTTTTCCAGCTGATGACGATGTCCCTTCAGAATCACAATGCCGTCCATATATCGAAAAGGCATTAAAAGAACTCGAATCAGGTGATCACGAAACTGGTAATATTTTTGTTTATTTTGTCGGCGTTTATGAGAGAATTATGATTTTAAATATATTTAAATTACTCTGCGTCAGGTGACACGCGTTGAAATTGATGCCCGCAAGTTCTCTTAACAATGGAGCCGCGAAATTAATTAGTCTACAAAAATATTATTGCCAGTTAATATTCATATACAGACATCGTTATAAAAACATAATTTGATTATATCACAAACAGATTTTCTAATCATATACAATCCGTTATGTAACGCTTAATAGAACTTAAAATAATTTGTTGTTCAGGGTGACAACCGACAATACCCGATTCGTCTTGTTTACTCGTATTTTATGATCATAACTGTAGTTAACGTTATTAAAATACAAGTGTTGATAATTGGCTTTCCGGAAACTATGAGGTTTTTTTATAAATTTGCCGCGCTTATCGCTACTTTTAAGAGACTTTAGAATCCTTAGTTTTTGTGCTTCAGAATTTAATCTTAGAACTCTTGACATTAGGTTCTAGATGGTTATGATTATTTATACATGACAAACGCCGTAGAAATATTATGGCGTTAGTTTCAGCTAATAGTAAATTTAACTTAAAATATTTCCATGTGTAATATATTCTAGTCTCTTTAAAAAATATATATATTTTTTTACGACTAGATGTTATCTTTGCAGCTTTTTAGTGTTTAATGAATTTTCAAATTTCGAAACCACTTTCTTGTCCACGTTTTGTCTTATACGTTTCAAGTGGCATAATTGGTATTTTCTGGAATATATTGCAGAACTGTTTGATTTTATTTTCAGTTAATAATGATAATGCCATTACAGATTCAGAAGAAAAAGACAAATCAATTGAAGCGACTTCCCATGAAGATGGAGGTGTAACAGCAAAAGAAGGAAGCCAGGAGGATGATGGTAGTAAAGAAAATACAGCAGACGAGCCATCAGTAGAAATAGCAGACGAGCCATATGTATCTCAAGCATCTCACGAACACGAAAGCAGTCAAGGCGAAGATGATTCGAAAGAGGATGCCACAGTAGGGGAAAAAGCAGAAAGTACAGAAGAACAAGAAAATGATAGCAAAGAGGATACTGATGGAGACAGCCAGGAAAAAGCATCAGCTGAAGAACAAGAAACCGAAAAAGGTAATTTTAATTTCTCCGGGAATACCTAAAAATAGACTGCTGTCTATATATATCAAAAAGAATCTTTTCTGTATATGTTGGAGCCGTTACCCCTTGTAAGGCACTCCATTACCTTATTTAATTGTATCAATATAGGAATCCTATCTCAAATAGAAACGCAGTTTCTTTTTACTGAAAGCATAATATGTAAGTATTCTTTAGTAAGTATTCTGTAGGTAGTCTTTGGGGTGATAAATTAATTTTTCAATCTTTTGTTTTTTACTTTCAGATAGTGGTGAAGACACTGCCGAACAAGTTGAGGATGATTCGGGTAGTCAAGAAAATGCACTGGATGACCAAAGAGACGAAGGAGATAGTTCAGAAACTACTCCTGATAGTACAGAAGATGAAACAGAAAGTAAAGAAGAAAAAGGAGAACCATCTGGTAGCCAAGAAGAAGAAGATTCCAGTAAAGAAGTATTATCCGAAAATCAATTAGAAGAAGTTGCCGATGCATCTCAGGAAGAAAGTAAAGAAAACGTAAAGCGCGATGATGAAGACAGTAAGGAGGAAACAAAGGAAGAGGATGATAGATCTCAAGAAAAGGCTGGTTCTGAAGAAGGTTCTATGGCTCAAGAAGCAAAAGATGAAATTGATTCCAAAGAAGAAGAATCTCAAGATAAATCTGATGCACAATCTGACGAAGCGAAACTAGATTCTACGGAACAAGAATCTGTTGAGGAAACTACCGCTGAAGGAGAGCTGGACGAAAAATCAGAACAAGCTGAAGGCTCTGAAGAAGTAACCAAGGAGGGCGATGATCATTCTGATGAAGCTGGTTCTGAAGAGAAATCGGACGAAGAAGAAGAAGGAACTCCTGAAGAGGATTTATTAAAGGTAACATTCAAATTTTATATATGTACGTATAACTCTGATAATTTATAGATATTTTTTTAGTTGTGTATATGATTATTAATTAGATTTTATGGTTTCAGACGTTAGAAATACCAGAAAATTTGAGATCGCGTGATCACATCGTTCAAATCTTAAGACTTGATGAAGAAGCAAGTGAATCTGAATTAATTATAGAGCGATCGGCCGACATTGTTCTTAGAGATCTAAAGAGATTATATGAGAACTCAATTAAACCATTAGAAGTTCTATATAAATATCGGGATTTAAGTAACAGGCACTTTGGTGATCCCGAAATATTTTCTAAGCCTCTAGTGCTTTTCATGGGGCCTTGGAGTGGGGGAAAATCTACTATTTTAAATTATTTGACTGGTTTGGAATTTACGGAATGGTCCCTAAGAACAGGTAATTTCACTAAATTAATGTTTAAAAATACTATTGAGTTTTTAATATAGAGTTTTTGACATTTGTATATCCTTCTTATTGAAGGTGCTGAGCCTTCTCCAGCGTACTTCAATATCCTGATGCACGGTAAAGACCCAGAGGTTCTCGACGGAACTCAGCTAGCTGCTGATTGGACATTCTCTGGATTACAGAAATTCGGACAAGGATTAGAAGAACGGCTTAGGGGTCTCAAATACCCAAGCAAGTTGCTTGAAAAAGTAAGTTTTCAACTTTTTCTTTAAGTGGGTAAACAGAATAACTAATAAGTGACATATAATTAAAAAAAGGTTTTTCATATTTTAGGTTAATATTGTCGAAATTCCTGGGATATTGGAAGTCAGAAAGCAAGTATCACGGGTATTCCCCTTTAACGATGCCTGTCAGTGGTTCATCGATCGTGCAGATATCATCTTCCTGGTGTATGATCCTTCCAAGCTTGACGTTGGACCCGAGACGGAGGCTATTCTTGATCAGCTTAAAGGCAGAGAATCTCAGGTACAGTATATGGACACAGTATATTTCTAAATACAATGTAGGTTTAATAATCTAATGCTCTTCTAATCTGGGTAAAATATTTCTGGGATATAATGGCTGCAAATACAGATGGCTTCGTAGGCGTAGTCGGCAACATTGCTGATTTTTATTTTAATTGTTTGAAACAATTCATCATTTTTAATAAGTTAAGGGTTTTTTCAGTCGATTATCGGGTTGTAAATTAACGCCATTCAAATATAGAAAGCATTGTTAATCTCGATGATGGATGCCATTCCATACCACAGTTTTCGTATGGTAATACAGTTATAATCAATGGAATAACATCATCTGATGAATGCTATATTCATAGAATATTACACATTTAATATATTTTTACCTCTATCCACTGCCAAGTTGTTGCGTCAACGACAAAACTATTTTACGAAAATTTAATTACAACCTATTATTACTAATTACATATTAGTTTTTGTAATTGAGTTAAATTTAGAATTTTTGTATTGGTTGTCTAATCTTAGTGTTTAAATTGCTTATCGATTTTGTACAGGTATCCATACCTACTTGCCTTTTAATGTTATAATAACAGCCAATCTATGTTTAATACCAAAAAGTCTCCGCGCAAAAAAAAATGTATTGAATATTGGGTGCCCCGCTCCTTCACCAAAGTACAGAAGTATTCTCTTATCCTGTATTCATAACAACTTTCGTTAATTCAAAATTCAATAAAACTTCACTTGTACTCAGACACGCATCGTGTTAAACAAAGCGGACTCCGTGAAGCCGGAGGAGCTGATGCGGGTGCAGAGCGCATTGATCTGGAACATATCGCCACTGATGAGCTCCGCGCAGCCGCCGGTTATGTACACGGTGTCGCTGTGGTCGATGCCCTACGAGCCGAGTGCTCCCGCGCGCCTGCTGCAAGCCCAAGAGCGAGAGCTCCTGCGAGACCTGCGGCATGCCATCGATAAACGTATCGAAAATAAAATTGCCAGCGCTAGACGATTTGCGGTAAGATCACCTCATTAATCTATGGTACCACTTATATGGGCATCATACAATCAACAAATTTCAGCCTTATATGTATTCAGCAACCAAATATACAAATAAAAAATATACGAATAGCTATATACATTACTCATATAAAAGGATATATCACATACTTTATTTGAGAGAAAAAAGGAGGTAAACTTATACTATAAAAATGACGTATCAGTGACATTTTTATTCATGTACTTTCTGTAGAACGTACCTTTTACTTTGAACTATAAATCTTTGATGTATCCCGGAAGATATAAGCAGCATGTTTATTACTATGATACTAGTTTTTATACGTAACAGCTACGCATCTTTTATTGACAGATCTTAAAATAATATATTGTTATAACTAAAAATGTATAGTATGAATTCTAGTTTCCTGTGAATTAGGACAATCAATAGTTTTGTTAATGAATTGTTTGTAACAGGTTCGTGTTAGAAATCATGCGAAGATGGTTGATTGCTATCTAACGACGTACTACAACCACAAGACCATATTCGGCAATAAAAAGCTTATTGCTGACGCCATCATTGAGAATCCCCAGAACTATCACATCTACGAGGGTCTCAGCACGCTCACTAACATTTCTAGGTATATATTGCTGTCATACTTATACAAGTTGCGTTGGTTGTGTTTGTAAATGTGTGTAGCTCTGAAAAAAAAAATGGTTTCACTGCTTAGCACAATTAATTGGTTATTTATGTTGATGGTAGATTTAAAAATGTTGACTGCACATGACTGAAAATTATCGTTTTAAATGAAATTTATACTGGTTAGTTGTTCATGGATTTGTGTTTAATCTACAAATAAAAAGTTCAAATCGTACTTATTCGTCTCTTGTCCGTCTTTATTTTACAAAAAATCTTTTATATCTTTATATTGCGCATCTTGTTATTATCCATACTTCACTCTAACTACATTCTTAAATGACATTTCGATACTACTGTGTACTGTATATTTAGTACATGTGATTGTGACTCGTAAATTTAATTTTATCGTTTGAAGCGGTTGACATGTATTTTTTTTAACTATCAACGTTTAATTGTGAATTTGAATTTTTAATTAGTCCATTTTTATATTTGATTATCATTATATACTTACAATAAATTTACATCTCTAAATCGTACGGAGGATTACAAATTAGCGAATAGATGGAGTGCTTAAATTGCCATTATATATTTGTTTGACACAAAGTTATACCAATTTTTAGTGTACGCTGACAAGTTTATCTTTCTTCAGGTATGATCTTCCCGACCCTGAAACATACAGAGACTTCTTTAGGTTGAACCCTCTATACGAGTTCCAACAGCTGTCGGCGACATGCACCTACTTCCGCGGCTGCCCCATCACGAAGCTCGATGTAGCCATCGCCTACGACTTTCCCGAGCTCGTGGGCAAATACAAGAAGATGGTGGAGACCGCCACGCCCCAAGGCATGCCCAAGAGTTGAGACCCCAGTCTATAAAACACCCGCTTTTTATTTTAGTACATTGGATTAGATTTTTGTTTGGGCACATAATGCATTTCTTTTTCTAATTGGGCCTCAAAACACAGTTTACAAAAGCATTTTTAATCGATCGTTGTTATTATTTATTTTGCTTAAACATTCGCTTATTCCTGTTTTGATGTGAATGATGTTGAGTCGAATGATTTATGTATTAATTTAAGACTTTTTTATTTATGCGTTTACGAGTGAATTTAGAAAAATGCAAGACAATATTTCCAATTTCCTAATTAACACTATCTTTTTATACAAATGTCAAGATTATATTTTTAATAATTCTAGTCAT